>JAGDQP010001752.1:40568-66615 GCA_022664845.1 Lepisma saccharinum | reverse complement strand
TGTGAATGTTACATGGTAAATCGTTTATATATTAGGAATAAAAATGGCCCTAAGACCGAGCCTTGGGGTACTCCGCAAGTTATTATCTGCTTTTCTGATAAATGTTGCGAAATTTGGTTATTTTCCTTGTTGTGACATGTTATTTCTACAATTTGTTTGCGATTTAATAAGTATGTTTTATACAAATTATAAACAATCCCTCTGATTCCATAGTTTTAATAGGAGTTCTTTATGCGGAACTAAATCAAACGCTTTAGATAAGTCAAGGAAAACACCTATACATTTAACTTTGCTGCCCAGACTTTGAACTACCGCTTCCATGAAATCATATATAGCGGTTTCAGTTGACTTCCCTTTCAAGGAGCCATGTTGTTCACTTGTAATCAGATTATTTTTTGAACGAAGGATCTTAAACGGATAGTAATTGCTGTTTCCATAATTTTTGAGAAGGTAGAAAGGAGTAAGATGGTCTATAGTTTTCTATGTTCAGTTTATCTCCTTTCTTATATATTGGTTTCACTTTTGCAGTTTTCAGTGCTTCAGGAAAATCTCCTTTAGGAAAGGAGAGGTTGATAAGTGTCGTTAAAGGGTCTGCGATTTGTCAAATGATTTTCTTATAATGCTTGCGGGTACGTCATCAGTGTCGAGATACATTGTCTCGTTGCATCCATTTGACGGGGTTTCATACTAAAAGGCGAGGTATCGTTTACATATTTTTGCGACAACGAAACATAATGGTAATTATATACGTTTGCTATTCTTCTGGGATCTTGTATTATTATATCATTATGATTTATTTCAAGACCATTTGCCCCTTCGCGTCTGCTCGTGTTGAGTTCATTTCCCACTAGTTTCCACAACTCTTTTCCTTTGTTATCTATCTGATTAATAATAGTTTCATTGTGTAATCTTTTTGCAGCTCTCAATACGCTTTCAAACAAGGTGTAATATTTCCTGCAATATATTTCCGATTCTGCTGATAGGTTCCCTTTTTCGTTTTCCTTGTTCAGAAATCGTAATTTTGCACTAGCTATCCTTATACCGTTGGTTATCCAAGGTTTGGGCTTTTGAACTGCTGTTGTACCATTTACAATGGGAAATGCTCACATCATTTCCGGAAAAAGTTTCATTCGAAATTTCTTTGTTTAAAAGGTAACTAAAGTATGCCAGGTTCGCATTGATGAACCTTCGTTTGTATGTTGTTTGACAGTTAATTTCAAGGAAGCTTAAGAAGCAAGGTAGGTGCCACGCGCATGCTTCTCTCGCTGGTATGACGTCAGCCGCAGTCAAGAGAGCAAGATAGAATAACACATACAAAGACAAGCTGCACCCATGCGTTTAACACAAGGAAGAGACATAAGCTAATTAGCAAAATGATTTGCAATTAGATTTTGTTGCGTCTCGTGTTTCATTAGTTCCAAACTGATATTTAATAAAACCTGGTGGACATGTTATCGCACTAAGGCGTCTATACAAAGTGCAGGGACTTGGGAGAGGATAGCACAAAACTCTTCTGAAATATTCA
Organism: Lepisma saccharinum; assembly: GCA_022664845.1. Classification (NCBI taxonomy): domain Eukaryota; kingdom Metazoa; phylum Arthropoda; class Insecta; order Zygentoma; family Lepismatidae; genus Lepisma; species Lepisma saccharinum. The sequence continues at coordinate 65,090 of JAGDQP010001752.1, read as the reverse complement.
AAGCACTTTTTCGATAGTGCACGTACTATATAACAGCTTTAGCAATATTATCATTTTCCCAGGTCTTAGATGCGACATTAAGAAGTATTTCATGTTGGCTTTTTAAAAACATATTGTTAAATATTTCACCAACCTTTTTAAATTTTGATAATTCTTTTTCGAGATGATATATTTTGTTTTCTAAAGCTAGAATTTTTCATCTGCATCTGAAAAGTTACGTTTTTGAAACAATTCTCCGACAGAAATCCTTCAAATTGACCGTCACTTACAATAATTGGATCATTGCTTGTAGCAGCAGAATCGGTTACATTTATAACCAAACTTTGGGGTTTTAAGATATCTGACACAAGTTTCTTGCGACTTCTCTCTTCACATCTTGCGCTACGTGCTTTGTTTCGATCGTCCGTCAACATTCAATGTCCGTAAACAATAACAAATGAGGTACTGCAGAATCTTTTAATTTTATTTTTTTCCTGGGTTAACCAGTGCCGGATCTAGAATTTTCCTATGGGATATAAATTTAAATCTGCCGTGCTTTGCACCGTTTTTTTAGGCAAACAACACGACCGGCCGACCCGACGGCCACAACATTGTCTCGCATCACGTAGTGTACTTTTGTTATCATCTGTAGAGCATATTGTGGCATCGCTATTATTAACCCCAGTAAGGCAATTGACCTGTCTATTTGACTTCATAGCTTTGAATTTTGAAGATGAAGGAAGATTGTATGGAATAACATAAAAATGTCTTAGTGAGTCAGAATTGAAATTTTGAACACGTTTAGGTCAATTATAATTTAAACGGCAATTTTACTTCCTCATTTTAGGAAGTTTTATTTTTAATCTTTAGCTGTTTGTTGCTCGGGGCGCTTGACCTCTTAGATCCGCCACTGGGGTTAACCAAGCAATTAGCTTTCAAATCGCGAATGTAATCTGATTCATCAAAATGTTCAGAGTAAATATATGAATTTTCCGGATTGAAAGTGTCGTCCTCCTAAACAAATACACCCAACTGCTACGAAGATTTATTTTTCTTTCAGAAACTTATGGTATGTTATTTTATCATGTACCTTACCTCCGATTTTTACAAGCAGCAAGAGCAGTGATTCCGCCAGAGCCTGTGTATACCCCGAAAGTCTCAACAACACCCTCCAAGTTTAAAATTTTTGTGGGAAAATCGACAGAAAAAAATAAAAACTTCACTTACACCCTCTAAATTTTGACTTTACGGCCCCTCTTAACTGAAAATCCCGGAGGAAACCCTGAGTAAGAGCACACGCTGATGGTATGTTGTAAACGTAATTTCAGAAATACAAAATACACTAAATCTAACACAAACACACACGAAAGGATAAAACAAAACCACACTCTGATATATCACACAACACGCATTCGCAAGCCCGCGCTCCGTATTTTAATTCTCGCGTGCAAACACTACACGATAGGAGTTTTTCTCGACGTGGAAAAAGCTTTTGATCGTGTCTGGCACTCAGGACTATTACTCAAGCTTCACCAACAAGGTCTTTCACTTCAATTACTAAAAATACTTGCTTCATATCTACATCAACGTACGTACACAGTACGCCATCAAAACTCAACTTCGGATCCGAGACAAATTCAAGCTGGAGTTCCACAAGTAAGTGTACTTCCGCCAACCCTATATATATATTTCACTGCAAATCTGCCTACAAGCCACAATTGTACAATAGCAACATTCGCCGACGACACGGCACTTTTCACTGGTAACAAAAACTACCGCTTCGCTCACAGAGCAGTGAAAAGACAGTTGATGCAATTGCAAGAATGGACGTCACTCTGGGGAATAAAAATCAGCGCAGGGAAAAGCAAAGCTGTTATCTTCCACAGGAAGCCAAGATATTTTCCAAACTTCCCCCCCATCACCTTACATGGAGAAATCATTCCCTACGAAGCCTCGGCAACTTATCTCGGCGTCCTTCTTGATCATCACCTTACCTTCTACCCCCACCTGACCTCCCTTGCCTGCAGAGCAAGAAAAAGAGTAGGTTTCCTTCATCCCTTGCTTCGTAGCCATGCCCTAAAAATGTCAACGAAACTACACATATACAAAATGATGGTACTTGCATTAATGCACTATGCAGCACCTGCTTGGCTACATGCAGCACCAACCTACATGCGGCAACTTCAAACAACCCAAAATCGAGCTCTCCGCCTTATCACAGGCCACCACATTACAGTAACCATCCCACAACTACACCAGGACGCTGACATGCCCACATTAATGGACCATTTGAAGATATTTCAAGCGTTATTCTGGCATCGCATTAACAACAGCCCCTACGCAACACTGCAGCAAATTGCCACATCACCGCCAGCACGACGCACTTTTCGTCTCCCGAGGATGCAATAGCACAACACATCAGCCTTCTCCTTCAACAGTACATCATAGCAAATAGACACGAGACTAACCACCTTCTCTCAAAACAAAATACACTCAAAATACCACAAGAATAGAAGTCTGCCATGCTTCTCCAACACTCACATCTTACATTACATTTCCTTCCCCCACTGTCTCTCATTCCAGACAAACTATTATTTTCTTACTCCCACTCACAACTATCGCCTTCAATTAAGATCTATCGGTCCCACGCCAAGAAAAACAAATTCAAGAAGAAAGTCATGGGCTAGTCCTGAAACTTTGCACCTTCAAACCGCCAAGAACTTCTGTCTGGTATCTCGAGTCTTGTCGGCTAATGACGTCAGTTGCTACTGCGCATATCCCAGTGGCACCTACCTTGTTTAATTTCATTGCATTTTATGTTCAAAAGATAAAATGAATATTATGGGCGGTAACAGCCCTATGGCTTACGCCCGTCCCGACATTTTTTTTATGTTCAACTTCACGCTTATTTTTACTACCTGCGCTAAGTGATCTGAGAAACCGCTGTTCATGACGTGGAGGTCTTCGTATATTAGCTTATTGTTAACAATGAATTGATCAATGGCGCTTTTAGAATATTTCGTGATCCGCTTAGGTACCCTAACGACCTAATAAAATTAATTAAAGCGCCGAAAATCAATCTCGACAAATTCAATGTAGATGAAGGTGAGGTGAGAAAAGCCTTCTTTACTTATTAATTGCAACTAGTAGAAAAACAAAATTAACAATTAACAAAATAAACAAGTATTTCGAAAAGAAAACAACATTTTGGGCACAAGGTGTCATTTCTTCGGAAAGTTCAAAAAATGTTTCCCGGTTACCTTATAGTTTTCTTTACAAAATGAGTTCTATAATGAAGGTCTCTTGACTTTGACATACCAATATCCTGTAACGTTTGTGGAAAATAGAACGAAACGATTTTGGAGGTGTTTATCTGAGAACGATTGCAAAAATATTAATACATAAATTAGTATATGAGTAGTGACTGATACATGATGTTCAACTGCGGTTCCCTATTTTTTTTATTTTTTTTTTTGCGTACCACATTAAATATTCGTCAAACATTTATTTAGACTAGCGTTTAAAGAAAAACAAAAAAATTGAACGCCGGATGATTTTTTTTTTCATTTTTTCTTGCTACTTTGGAAATGAACGTTTTTTTATCTATTACGGGCTCCCTGACATTTTATAATCAATGAATTAGTTAAAATGTTAGTTCATGTTCAAAGCAAATATTTAGGAAAATATCGCAATGGGACTGCATCTGACAGAGTTTTGAAGCATTAGGTAAGTTTTCTCGGTGTAAGTTAAAAAGATGCCTTAGGCACAAAAGTGAACAGAACTTTATTCTCATGTACAAAGGTGCTAATAAGATATATTGCATTCACTGTAATGTAAATTGAATGTTTTTTGGACATCCTTTTAACGTAAGAACATTTCCTTGTATTAAACCTAAAGAACAAATGCATTAGATGTGATAAGTAATTAATATTGTTAATGAAAAGGCAAAAACAAAAACCAATTTCGTGAATAAAACCAGGTATTTTTTTGCCTCGTGGAAAAAAAAAATATATTTTTCCTGATTTTTTTTTTCAATAATTTTCGATTTTCAGGCCTGTAAAACTCTAATTGAGACAGTACTCGTAGACATTTATTTTTTCGTTATTTTATATTTTTCGGTTCATTCTAGATTCGTATATTATTTTTTTAATGCAAGAAGCAGTGTATCACGTTGTTCCATTGTGCATATCTTATAAATAGATTTCAGTTTGTTTTCTGAAGTTTAATTACCAATCGGTTATGGTATAACTTATTCGAGAAAGCTGAAAACTGTTATGTTGCAAGAGTGTGGGATAGTGTACAAGGGAACATTCAGATCGTATGTTATCGGGTTTAAGCCAACGTATCATATGTTAAAAACGTTGCATGAAGTTACCACAATAATAAATGGGTTAACTATAGTAGTGATGCACCAATTTTTAGAAATTTACAAGAGGAATTGAGATAATTGTGTGATGTTTGAGAGTATTAAGGAGGTAAATATTGATGTTGGTAACATTTGAAGTCAATAATGATATAGTTAGTTTTTTTTGAAGATGTTTTAGGACGCACTGCATGTTGTGGCGGAACTATTTTGCGTAGAGTTACAATTGTCAACTCATGTGGGAGGCGGTAAGGCAGTGTTGAAATGGCATGTCTTTGTGATCATTATGACCATTCTTGCTTTATTGTTATTGAATCGTATAGAAATGACGAGGGAAAGTCCATTTTGAAGGTTATTTAGCAGAGTATTTATGTAAGGAAAGGAAAAGGCCCCGAATCAACTGTACACGACTTTCTAATGGAAATTGGGAGAGTTTAACACTCCTGTGTGCTGAAGGTAAGGGTGAACATGTGTCAAAATATATTTTGTAAAGGTGTATGACCGCACCTAACTTTACCTAACCTCCACGTTCATATGGTTCGTAATTTAAGATAATTTACGAAAAAGGAAAATAAGGAATGTGTGTTTGAAGTGATTTTGATTTGGTTTTAGTGATTTTAAAATTTGTGCGTCACTACTATAGTAACGCCTAATAGGGTTGCCTCATAAATTCCAAAATCGGCGTATTACTGAAAAACTTTTGATTAAAAACAGTTATAAAGCTTAAAATGAAAATTTTGCCGTTTACTTCATTTAAAATTTTGTATGTAATTCAATTAGTGTTTTAAAAAACCGGAAAAATTAAAAGCAGAAAAGAGTTTTTATTTTTTATTTTTGTGCTACTTTGGAAAAGATTGTGTTTTTTTACTATTACAGAATCTTTTCCTGACAACACTTTATGATCAATAAATTAGTTAAAATGTTAGTTGATGTTCAAAACATATATTTAGAAAAGAAAATCCGCAATGGGACTTCTTTTGAAGCAAAATGTAAATTTCCTGTGTCTGACATTTCTAAGAGCCGAAATTGAACATAACTTTTAGCTCATGTACAAGGGTGCTAATGAGATATATTGCATTCCTAATGTAAATTCAAAGTTTTTGTACATTTTTTACTTAAAAACATTTGATTGTCCTAAACCTGAACAACAAATGCATTAGGTGTGTTAAGTAGTGATTATTGATGATGAAAAGACAATAAATAAAAAATAATAAGATTTCATCAATAAAACCAGTCTTTTTGCCTCGTGGAAAAAAAAACGAAAATTTTTCTTGTTTTCTCCGTCCTTTAAAGCTCTAGATTCAAACAATGTGACCACAAAACTTGAAAAATAATGAGCGTGCAAAAATCTATAATGTGCCTGTAAGAAAGAGAAATACGTTTCTATTGCAATTTCCAGGAAACAGTATAAGAATCCAGGCCCGGACTGTCCCAGATGGCAAGGCGGCGATCGCTCCCCAGACATGAAGGGGATCAAGACTCAGGAGGAAGAGAAAAAATGGAAAACGTGTGCGACAACTAATATTCTTGTGAACAGTCACTGCGGAAATCTGCATACATCAAGCTCTTTGAGCGTTTCATTAAAATTTTGTTGCGACTCATGTCCCCGGTGACTCATTCTGTTGTACCGTAACTCATGGTTTGATTAGATTATAACGAAAATAATTATGGAAATACATCGTTTTGCGTTAAAGTTGAAAATGTTAGCGAACAGAAGCCAACAGGTCAGATCTCTGTAGACATTAAGTTTCTGATCCAACAAAGGAAAGTGACGACATGGAAGTAGTGCCTACTGAACTGTGGAAATTTGTTCCGCCCGAAATACATGCATGAATTACAGAAAAAACTTGCATTTATAAAACATCATCCAGTTCAGCGCAGTGATATCGACACATATCTTCCATTCAAGGCAAGCAGAACGTATAAACGCTCCCTGCCCGATGGCACCACAGTTCCTCGTCAGTGGTTATCATACTGCCTCGAAACCAAGAAAATATACTGCAGCGTCTGCATGCTCTTTGCTTCAGACAGAGAAAGCTAATTCATCTCTGGAGTTAGAGTTGATATTAAACATCATTACACACAGACCGATAAACATGAATCTTCCGTTGTTCATGACAGTGCTGTGAAAGCCTAAATGCAAATTTGTAAAAGCAGGGATATTGAAACTCTGATCGATAAGAACATGGTAATAAAGTCCAGAACTAACATCGAAATCAGAAGGAAAGTGATCCACAGGTTACTTGATATAACCGTGTTCATCGGCAATTAAGGATTAGCTTACAGAGGATCCATTGAAGTTGCTGCAGATCTGAACAGCAGGTGCACCAATCATGGCAGCTTAGAACTAGTTATGCTGGTTTCTAAATACGACCAAATATTGAAGACGCACGTCGATATGGTCATTCAAAAAAGCAAAGTGCGCAAGGAAAGGCATTCTAGATCACAAGGACGCTTCATCAGCAATATCATAAAGTGTCTAGCCCTTCAAATTAATTGCAAGTGAACTCAAGCAGGCGAATATCTTCAACTTAGAAGTAAATTCCACACAAGATGTTTCTGTGTTAGACCAGCTAGCGGTCTGTGTTAGATATGTGGTTAATGATCGCGTCTGTGTAATATTATTAAACCTGGCTGTTGCAAATTAAACAATAGGTGAAGCACTTTACCTCAAGGTACGAAAAAGCTTCAGAAGTATAACATCAACATGAAGCAAGTTGTTGCGTGTTCATTTGAAGGAGCTGCAAACATGAGGGGCCAAAATAACCGTCTCCAAGCTCATCTTAGGAAGGATAATGACGGGTTGATACATATTCATTGTTGTGCTCATGCACTGAACTTAGTCCTTACAAATTCGACAAAGTTGCAGAAGGACCAAGGATTTTCTGGGTCTCTTGCAGAAGACAGAGCTTTACATCTCAGAATCGCATAAGCGCATGTTGGTTTAGACTACAGTTAATAAGGAGTCAACTGAAGGTCATCAACTGTTGCACCGGTTTCAAAAGATTAACTCGGCATGGTGGTGGAGCAAGGACAAAGCACTGAATAGTATCTTGGATTACTTAAATGTTCGATTCCAAGATTGTAACAAGTTCTTTACCCTGTTACTCTGCCTCTTCACAATTGCAAATAGTAATGATTTTGCAGCTGATGTGACGTTCACAACAAATACGTTGCTCGAAAACTGGTGCAAGTTTCAGAACACTATGGTTGCCTTCATTTATAGAGACTTATTTAATGCTTCGACTCCTGCCTCCAAGTATCTCCAGATAAGTGGTCTCAGCTATCTGGCAGCAAGCCAAATGGTAAATACTTTGTACGCACAACTCCTTGAAAAAAGAGACGGGTTTGAAGAACTTCAAAATATTGGCAGCGATTTTGTGACACACATCAACGAGCGATTAGCTAAAAGGGAAGTGGGCATCACTATTGAACCGAGTCTGTCATCAAAGCGAATACTGATTACTAACAAAAGACCTGGGGAATTGGCTGCTGTTGAGGAGAGGCTGATAAGACACTACACCATCAAATACATGTTTATTTTGTTATCATTGACACCGCATTAGAGAATATTAAACAGCGATTTATCTTCAGTGATTAACTTATGAGGGACATTGCACAGCTACACAAAAAAAATAATTCAAGAACCTTCGGAGTACCAGAGTGTCTCGTGACGATGTTATGTTTCGAAAATTGGTTCAACTTTCCGTTGCCAATCGGACTGAGTTGTGTCGAGAATTAATTCAGTTTGCTATCCATTATGAAGATTACAACACAGTTCAAAATTTAGATTCTGAACGAAACATTGACGATGGTTGTGACCTCAGCAACGACAGAGAACAAGAGAAAATTGAGATACTTTCAGCGGATGAAACTGATGATATCTTCACAGAATTATTGAGGTATGAAGAAAAGAGAGTGTAAACAATGTCTGATTTGTGCATTGAAACTACTACACGAGTTAAATGGCCACGGATCGTTTTATACTTCACTGTACATGGCTTATAAGTATGCGTTAACTTTATCCTGTACTCAGGTTTCCTATGAGAGCGTTTTTTCAGTTCTCAAAATAATAAAAAATCGTTTGCGTTCGTCCTTGAGTCAAAAACTTTTAGAGCACTTTGTTTTGTTTTACGTAGAAAGAGATTTTCATTTCCATTATGACAAGGCAATAGATGATATTGCGGCTAGTTCCACCGAACTGTCTAGAATGCTGAAGTTATAATTCTGTCTGTGTTATTCTCATAAATATTGTTACATAACGTACCCTGATTTTATATTATGATCTTTATGGTATAATGTACGGTGTGACTACTAAATAATAGTGTGCTTTATTTAAGATAATAGTGTGCTTTATTGTGGGAAAACAGTGGGCAGTTAGGGGAAGGGTTGAGAATTCGGGGCCAACACAATATGTCAGCCGCCGGGGCCAACTAGTAGCCCTGTAAGAAACAGTAGACTATTAATCAGTTAACATTTGAATTTATTCATCCACTGATCATGTTACATGATACGGGATTTGTCTAAACAATGAGACAAGACATTGTCTAGACAATCAGACAAGACAATTAAATACAGTTCACAGTTATCCAAGGTGATATTAACCATAAATTATACTTGCAAATGTTACAATATATATAAATAAAAAATCTCGTTCTAATAACTACTAGGTTCTACATTGATCCAAATATTCATTTACAGAGTAAAAGTAATGGGTAGGTAAATACTCTTTTATCTTCTTGCTAAATCCTCGCAAAGATTATTCGTCTTTTATTGCTGATGGGAGAGTATTATACACGGAAGGACCTAAATGCATTACACTCTTGTGGAATATGTTCGTGGTGTGACAGAAAAAGTGGACGTCGCTCTTATCTCGAGTGTTGTAATGATAAATATCAGTATTTATTTGAAAGTTTCTAGAATTCTTTTTTATATATAGTAAGAGCTCAGATAAGTATACACATGGGAAAGGTAATATTTTCTTTTCCTGGAATAGCTTTCGACATGGAGAATTTGGTTTCGTATTTATTCTAACCACACGCTTCTGTAATCTAAAAAGCGGTAAGGTTTTCGTATAATTTCCCCAGAACATTATGCCGTATTTCATACGAGAATGAAACAGCGCATAATATAGACTTTTAGCAGCTTCTAGACTTACTTTCTTGCTAACACTCCTAATTCCATAACATAATCTGCTTAGTTTATTTACAGTATTCATAATGTGATTCTCCCAGGTTAAATTTAATTTAATTTCGACCCCCAAAAAGTTCGTATTTTCGACGTAGTTTATTGGATTATTGCCTATGTTAAGAGCGAGTTTAACAGGTCGTACCACAGTGTTACGATAATTAATAGCTACGGTTTTCCTGTGTTCAGTATCAGTCCATTATTGTTCAACCAAATAGTTGATTTAACACTTGTGTACTTTTGTTAAACAATGAATTTACATTATCACCCATTATTAATATATTAGTGCCATGTGCATATAAAGTAACATCACAGCCTTCTAAGACTACAAGATCATTTATATATAAGAGAAATAAGATGTGCCCCAAAATTGATCCTTGGGGTACACCACAGGAAATTACTTTTCTCTTGAAGTATGATTCTGGTAAACATTATTTACAATACCATATATTTCTACAACTTGCTTCCGATCCATAAGGTAACTTTGAAACCACTTATTAGCCACTCCCCGAATACCATAAAAAAACATTTTATTTAATAGAAGTTTATGGTTGACCATATCAGAGGCTTTTTAGAGGTCTAAAAGGATGCCTGTGCAAAGTTCTTTCCGTCCTAAACTGCTTCTAAACTTTTCCAGGAAATCATATATTGCTGTGTCCGTACCTTTGCCTTCGAGAAAACCGTGCTGAGAGTTTGAAAATGCAGAAAGATTTAAAAGAAATGGAACTAAACGATTATACATAACCATTTCTAGTATTTTTGCATTATAGATAGTAGCGAAATAGGTCTATAGTTTTCTAGTGTCTTCCGATCTCCTTTCTTATACAAAGGCTTCACCTTCGCAACTTTCAATCTCGTCGGAAAGGTTCCTGCATCCACAGACACATTTGTGAGGTAACATAATGGAGTTAGTAGTGGCTCATAACAACTTTTCACTATACTATCTGATAAGTTATCTATCCCTGAGGATCGTTTATTTTTTAGCCCTTTTATTAGTGTTAATAATTCACTTTCGGTCACTGAGTATAGAAAAATTATATTATGTACTGGTGATGTTTTCATTTTATATACCGAATTTATGTTTGCTTTGTTTGAATTATTTACGTTTATAAAGTATTCATTAAAAGTTTCAGCTACTTCCAAAGGGTCGGAAATATTTTTGTCTTTACATTCTAAGGTAATAGATTGGGGCATTTTTGTTTTCATATTAAGTTCATCATTTACAATTCTCCACATTGTTTTACATTTATTGTTTGAGTTTACATTTTTTGAACTACAAAAAGATCTTTTAGCTGCTATTAAGGCTTTACGATATTGTTTTTTCCGTAGATTATAATTATTATAAGTTTCATCCGTTCTATTACGTTTCCATAACATAAAGAGCCCTAGTTTCATGTTGTGAACGCAGTTGAGAAGTTACATTTAGTAGTATGCTTAGTTAATTTCTTTCTTTTTCTTCTTTTAATCGGGAAAGTAACTTCAAAAACTGTGTTTGATTATAGATTCTATTCTATTATATATTTCATTTGCATCTCTACTTGTATACACGTCCTCCCAAAATTAATTGCAAAGCAAGTAACGAAAATATTTCACACTCTTCTCGTTGTACTTTCTTAATATTTAGTAATCGGGTTATGTGTGAATAACTAATGTAATTTTCTGAGTTATGACTGAAATTTAGTGACATTTAAACTATGTCATTTTCAGACATAACAACGTAGAAAATTATCTCTCCGCTAAATAGAAGGGCAACAAATATAGTTTTTTCTTAACACAGCGTTCCACAAACTATTTTCAAGTGCGGAGCAGTTTTATTAGTTGGTAGGTTGAATAAACCACTCTGCTCTTGCCCAAGGGCAAGTCTGGAGGACCACAATTTGCGGAACACTGCCTTAACATATAGATTTTTTTGTTTATTAAAATTTGGATTAGATGGCACAAGAGCTACATTCAGTAAATGTTCATGCGCTATTATACAGGAAGTATAGCAAGATGGTAATGTATGTTAGAAGATAACGGAGTTAAATTTTACACAATAAAATATTGTCGTTTTCTTCTTCTCATTTGCTCTAGTCTTTTCTCCTTCAGACACATGACCAAGCAACAAGATATTGTCATTAGAACTTAGGTAGTATCGAAGGTTTGTCAGCAAAAAAAGGAATTGAATTTATTAAAGTAGACAAATTATGAGCATTAGTTTTTGCAAATAACAAATAATTCAGTGGATTTAGGGAGGCACATTTTAGTATATATTCTACATCCATGAAATGTAAATTAGAGTTAGATCTTTATGAATCGTCTTAGTAAAAAAAAGCACAGCGGTGTATTCAGGATTTTATAAGCAATAGGCGTGGGTGGACTAGACTAGGGATAATTTTCCGATATGTGAATGTTTAGTTTGATCTCATATTGGTTATTTTTATAGTGATATTTAACACCATTACTTTCAAATATTAATATTTGGAGATAAATTAGGTTCGTTGGGAAAAAATCGAAAATTTTTTATAACAAAATTGTTGAAATAGTTAATGTTTAAAAAAAACATTTTTTCTTAAAGGGGGCTCTCCGTGTCGCTGATATAAAATTAGGTCGGTTTTGGTAAACATTCGAAACAATTTCGATAAATTCTTCAAATAATGCTACGAAAAAGAGCATTTTCCTTTAGGGGCTCTCTCCCTTGCCACGCCAATGAAATATAAATTAAAATGTTTATATTTGGTCTCTATCCTAAGATATACAATAAAATTTACCTGATTTCTTATTTGTAAGGCTAATTATAATGATCAGGGATTCTGGGTTCAGGAACTGACCTTCCTTCCCTTTGGTGCTTCTCGCTGAAAATTTAGCGTTGGTATGTGACTGATAAAGCCAATACGAATGCTGCATATAAATGAATTTCGGAAATTGGATCCACTCCCTCACACGTCCCTGCTTTAAATATCAATATTGCAATGGTCCTTCGTGCAGGGTTGAGAAAAAGTAATTAAAATAAACACGGGAAAATTGTCCTTTCTTCGCGAGGGACAAATAAAACAAATTTTGCTTTTAGTCACGAAAGTTTAATACTTAACACATCCTGTGCATTTTTCCTTTGAACTAAATATAATTAAGGCTCAATCCAAGTGGGGTTTACCGCCTTTTTCGTTTTACATCAATTATTCACATCTCAGTACAGAAAAAACAATATTACTATCACAGACCTAAGTTTGTTTCGTCCATCACTAATTAATAAAATTAGTTTTAATTAAATCCTAATAGTAACTGCAGGATTGCGTGCTGTCACTTGGGACAGAATAATGTCCCAAAAGTGTCTGCATATAATCCTGAGTTCACTATTAATATTTTATTAAAACTAGTTCTTCTCTTCATTGAATGACGGAACGAACTTTGGTTTGTGACAGTTACTTTCTGTTTTCCCCTACTGACATTTGATTAATTGACGTGAAACGAAAAAGGTGGGAAACCCCACTTGAGCTGATCCTTAATTAACTTAGTAATAAACTTGTTTTCTCATTTTCGTTCGTGCATGTCGGGTGGTGGAAAATACCCACTCATTTATTAATTAAGGTGAATCCAGGGAATATTCCTAAAATGAGTTTTTATGTAAGTGTCGATTTCTCACTGTAAATGTAGTGCTTTTGCTTTCTTGACTAATATGATACTACTTCATATCATCAGTGCGAAATGCGTACAAGCCATTTCGTTACTGTCCAAATATTTCTAGTGAAACCTCAAACAGTCACCGCATCCCTTTGTTGTTTCTTATTTGTTTTATATATGGGTATTATTCCTGCAATGTACACTTCTTTTAATTTTTCATTCATAATAAACATTTATCGAATTAGCATGCATTATTATGTTATAAACTTGAATATAGAAAGCTAGAATACTTTTAAAGCCGAAGGTATCTTTAATTATGTTAATTGGTCATTAAAATTACTTCAAAAACATCGAATACGAGGTGTGCCGGTTCCAATTACATAACTGGAACTAGTTATTTCAATGGAGTGTTATTTGATCTTATTATATATTCTATAGAGTTAAATTCACAGTGTGTAGAGACCTACAGTTGACGTGGATACTTGAGGATTAAGATAGTAAACACGGCGGAAGTCGTTATCACCTACGACGTCTTACTGACAGGCTCTGACGCTACCTACTGTAAATACAAGGACGAAACCAAAACTTCCCAACTCTGCTTCGTGGTCGAATGGTTAAGACGTTCGCTTCTTGAGTAAAAGGTCCCGGGTTCAACCCCCCCCCCTCAGGTCAACACTTTTTATTTTTTCTTCTTTCAAAATATATTTTATATGCTCATATTTATCATTAATAATTGCTTTTTTGCCTTTTCGTATTAGTGACCATGGGAAAGTGGAGGTTAGGTGCGGACATTTTCCCCTCTATAATTGCTAGCGCGAGACGCTCATCGACTTCCGCCGTATTTACTGTTGTAATCGCCATGTGACGTGGATGCTTTCACCGATAATATCTCTACTTTGTGTGATACACTAACTAGTTTTATTTCAAGATACAAGATATACAGTAATACCGATTTACATAATATTTGAAACCACATCGGAAATGCTTATGTATCAGTGAATCTTAATGATTCTGTGGAAGAGGCACCAGTGACACTGTCTGCAGAATAAATTTTCATTCACAAAACAGCAGTCCCGTATAAAGTTAACATAAAATCAAACAATTTTATAGGTAAATGTTGCTTTATTTCCTTGTCTTTTTGGGTGATAAAAATAGGAAACTATTCTATTTTCTCTGTCAGTGGGAAACATCTGAACCCTCTTCAATACGACCTGCGTAATATGGTCTCCTGGATTTTCGGTGCCATTTGTCTGTATACTTCTATCTTTTATAAAGCAAACGGGGGATGTAACTTTGCGATGCTTCGCAAATGAAAAAGAGATTCCTTTTTAGATTGAAAGCATTTTAGTCCACTTATTTACTACATGTTTTTCATTTGGACTATTCGAAGAAACCTTACAAAGTGAGAAAATTAACATGTACGCTTGGTTTCGTGTATAATAAAGGTTTCTAGTGGTTATTACTACTTATGAGGAAGAATTTTGTAAGCTTCCCAGAGGAATTATTACCATCAATTGCTGAAATTTCGAGAATCTTTATATTGCTTTGAAATTCTTAGATGTCATATCATTTGGTTAGTCATTATTTTAAATTTCGAAACATATGTTAATGTTACAGACTATTCATAACGACATCTACTTACAAGGGCGAGAAGATATCTTTTTGCGCTAGTGCTTTAAGGGCATCTGGCTTATCAATTTCTTATACATTACCAATGTGATTCATTTGAATAATATTCTATTCGGAAACGATAGCCGTGTCGAGCAAGGTTCTCAACCAGCAGCTAGTGAGTTCCATTTCCGTCTGCTGCATGGTTTTGATCTAGGAATTTAAATGCTCATGCGTCTTGGAGATGCGCACGTGTAACTAAATACTAAACGCTACCCAGGGAGCTGCTGTAGTTCAGTGGTAGGGCGTTGCCGTAGCAATAGTGAAGTCGTGAGTTCGATTCGAGTAGCCTGCAATACTGACTGAGGTTTATCCAGGGTTTTCCTCAGTCACACCAGGCAAATGTTGGAATTACACCTTCAACATAAGCTCTGGCCGACACCTTCATCCTTTTCCCCTCCCCAATTGCTACCTGAACCTTGGTCAAAAGACCGATAATTTCCTTTATTCAATTTATCATACAACTTGTCTAAAATCATTATTTCCTAAAATCAGGCATGATTTCTAGTTTAACATCATTTTCTGTTAATTATAATCAATGCGGATAATTTTCTGAATGGTGGCAATGTAACTAATGCTGGAAATGCTAATCTTGCCTTTTTCCTTCGATAATACCCTCTGAGTTTCATTCCATACATGAATCGTTTTCAAAGGTATTAGAACAGAGAATATTACAAATACATAGGTTTCCTTCACCAATGTCTACGCATTTCTTTTTGATTTCAATGATGTTCCCTGTTTCTCCGGCAGATTGCTCTGAACTCAATATATTATTTTCTGAGACACTAGTCAACCGAAATTCTGTAATTGGTTCAACATTTAATAATAGCTTAATTATGTCAGTACGGGTCGAATTTTATCTTTAATTCATTAGGAAATAGTCTTTTTTTGAATTCAGGGACATCTAGCAACGAGACAAGTTGGAGAAACAAATGCGAAAACAATTTAGAAATGTAGGCTATTGCTCTGTATGGTTCTCTGTGATATGATTAAGTTTACAAAGTTGCTTTCCAATTGAACATTTTAAAATGTAATTCTAATTTTAAGCCAGCTTTTATAATTTCGAATGAGTAGTTATTGTCTCTTTTGAGTAACCTTTAAACTAATCTCTAAACTTAAAAATACTATTTTTAAATGCTTTTCTTCAGTTGTAGCTGTTGACACAAATGGTGTAACATACCCTCTGGAAATAAGATTTCAGTTCGACCAAAATAATGGACATAGAGGAAGTAGAATTGAAGAGCAATTTAAAAGGAAATATTTGGTTGGAAGAGGACCAAATACCAGGCAAATTAACTAAGGCTTCCGAAGACACAAAGGATTGTCTGATTAGTTGCAACGTTCTTGACACAAAATTGTTGCCTGAAGTAAAATTTGAGGATACTAATTTTCTTGATGTTGTTAACGCTTCAGAGGAGTTTGATCCTCTAAGTATTGAAGCAAAAGAGGAAAAGGCAAAGTTCCCTGAATTTATTCCTATTGCTGCTACAGATGGAAAGGGTATACACGACGAATCACTCGAAGTGGCAGGTGAATGTTCTACTGGAAGTATATTCATCCGTCGTCAAGACATCCAGTCTTCTCTTTCAAAATCCAGGTATGTTTGACTCTTCATGTATGTAGCCTTGGTAATTCTTATGTATGTAGGTAATTGTTTTAATTTTACTTCATTTTTTCCTTGTCTATTGAATAAGTGTTTTTGCAGAGATAAACTTGTCAATCTTAATCTTCCAAATAATATTTCTTTTCAATAATGTATTCAATAACATAATTTCTTACAAATATAATTTCCTAAAACTGAATACATTTCTTATAATTTATTATTTTTTTAATTTTCATTAAACCAGTCACTCTTTGAACAAAAAAGAATGTTAATCCATGATTAAAATATTTTTTACTCTTCTCCTTCTCCATTTTTGGAACATTACATATTGTGTAAAAGTTGGATTATTTAACACAATTTTTAATCCGAGGTGTGGATTTTGTTATCACCATTGAATAAAATAGTGGAGAACTCCTTTGTTTGTGTTCTTATTTTGAATGCCTCATTAATACGTGACATAGATGTCAATGCTAAACTTCCATACCTTTATCTTTGAAGAATCTTATTATAAACCTGTTTAATTGCTAATAACTAATCGTTATCATCAATGCTTCGCTAATAATAAAACAGCAGAATGTCGTCAACGTAATTTTAAATAACAAATTCTTTGGATTATTGAAATAATCCGATTTAGATATGCCTAACAACAATGATAAAATATAGGTATAATATAGCTACTACAAAAGTAATTGGGTCGTATTTTAAGACAATGAGGAATGCATTTGCACATCAAGCGCTTGCAACAATGTTTTATCCACATTAGAAATCAGTAGGTCATACTGATCCATATTTGGACCTTACGTTTCAAGTCTGTATGAGAAATACTTTATCAGCCTACGAAACCAGTGGGCTAAAATTTGTCGTGTTTGAGAATATCAAATATGTTAAGCGACGGAATGAATGCTACTCCGACTTTTATATATTGAGTTATTTGTTGGAAATAAGGAACAGCAAAAATAAAATTGTGTTTTGTTAGATTGTTGTCATCATTATCATTATACGTTATTTCACACTGTTCTTCAAGTCCACTTAAGTATCAAGACCCAAGCATCCTCAACAGTCAAGCTATTTATTATAACAACGTATTTGGGACACTATGAAATAATTGTAGTTGTCTGTGTTTTTGCACATTCAGGCATTTTACGCGGTATAGATGAATTTGAAATGGGACGTTTGAAAGCATTGAAAGACAAGAATATTGTATACGACGTTTACATGGGCCTCAGACAAAGATGCCTAAAAGCCTGAAAGTAAAGCTATTTGGGAGAATTACGTTATTGTTATGCACGTAATAATGTAATATGAAGAAAAATTATTTATTAAGATGTTTATCAAGTCAACATATATATTGGCATTTGTTGGATATTTAAATGTATAGATTGTGGGAAATTTTCTGCTAAGATTTATATCACTTTCGGAACGATTAATCCTTGTTAAAATATTGCTTAATTAGCATAATAACTAGCTGATATGTTCATTGGAAATTGAAAGGACTGGAGATTCTCATTCCCTTTGTTCGGAAAGATTGAGCTAAGAAATCAATTTCTTAATTACTAATAAATCTCAAGTGTCCTCAAATTCGTATTAAATTCTTAAACCACGCAGTAAATCTGAATGAAAACGACTATACATATATTTTAAGTATTCTAACTTATTTCGATAAATGAACTTTCTCTCCAAGTTGTATCCGTCAGTTGGGAGTGCTGACCGCACACCAACAAGATATTAGCCATTTTGGCTAAATTCACTAGATGACGTTATCTTTGATTTACATTGAACTTATTCTCGCAAAGGCTCAAGTAGGTCATTAGGGCGCAGCTATAAGTAACATCTTGCTGTTTCTTTGAGAGACAATTGATCGGCATTCCTTAAATTTTGAATTCTCAACAGCTACGGAATTGGCTAAGAAAATCGAAGTGAAATATATACAAAAACCACAAGAATACGATCTACATAATTTTGCGTTAAAGCTATGTGCCATGAATGTAAATATACCATTACAAACTCAAAACCAACAAGTAATTGAGTATAGGCTGAAAGAGCTGAAACGTGGGCCATGTAAATAAAAAATATACTTTCAGTATTTCCTGTTATATTTGTTTTAAGCATGGCAAGTTTGAAAAGTAGTGTAATTTTCTTTTTCAATGTTCCAACAATATTTGCTTTTTTGCTGTATCAAGACCATCATTCTTTTATAAATAAACAAAAAATCCTTCAAATCAAATGGCCTATCAGGAACTAGCGAATCAAAGTTGAAAAAACTTCTAATACGTATTTGTACAAAGTAATAGAATCAAAATAAGAGGCTGATAGGGTATCTGTTGTCATATGGCATGTCATAAAATTGCGTAGAATATTATTTCCTCCATAATGTTGAAAAATTCCATGTTATTACTAATGTTATTCTTCTATCCTAAATACGACATTTTCCTTATTCCTTATTATTACTAGGAGCGTCAGCAAACATTTCGAAGATCCATCTTGTGATCCAGCTTTTGAACTTCGTAGCAGTTTTCAACGGCAAATGCCGATGATTGAGATGTACAACAATACTTCCCTCAGATACAATTCCATAAAAACGGAGCTATCTTCTCAAACAGGTGTAATGTCAGATCCAGTTACGGACTATGTTCATACCGTTCCTCATGCTATCAAACAGAAGGGAACTACAATAAACATAGACGATATAGATTATCAATACAAGAGCAATTACGATGTAAACACACACGCATTAAGTTATACACAAATGTCCACTTGTCCCTATTGTGCTAAATTATTTAGTAATGAATTTAAGCTAAAACGACATATAAGAAATCATTCTAGTGTAAGAGAATATGTCTGCGTTCACTGTGCTAAGACATTTGGAAACAAATCTCGTCTGAAATATCATTTGGTAACTCACTCAGGAATAGGAGAATATACATGTGACCACTGCGGTAAATCATTTGGCCAAAAACATCAGCTGCTATCACATTTGGTAATTCATTCAGGTATACGAGAATATACATGTGACCAGTGTGGGAAATCATTTGTAAACAAATATCGTCTAAAACATCATTTGGTAACACACTCAGGAATAAGAGAATATACATGTGATCACTGCGGTAAATCATTTGGGAGAAAAAGTCATCTGCAGAATCATTTCCTAACTCATTCAGGTACCGCGCAATACACGTGTGACTACTGTGGTAAGTCATTTAGACAAAGACATACTCTGAAGAAGCATTTGGTAACTCATTCAGATAAAAGAGAATTTTTTTCATGTGACCACTGTGGTAAATCATTTCGCAACAAAAGTCACCTGAGGAGGCACTTGACAACTATCCTAGGGATAAGAGAATATGTGTGTGACGAATGTGGCAAATCACTTGGGAATAAAAGTCATTTGAAATATCATTTGGCAACTCATTCAGGTTTAGGAGAATATACGTGTGACCGATGTGGTAAATCATTCGCTCACAAAAGTGCATTAAATTCTCATTTGGTAACTCACTCAGGTATAAGAGAATATACGTGTGATCAATGTGGTAAATCATTCGCTCACAAAAATGGATTAAATTCGCATTTGGTATCTCATTCAGGTGTAAGAGAATATGTGTGTGTCCAATGTTGTAAATCATTCACTCTGAAAAATTCATTAATCAGGCATTCGAAAATTCACTTAGGTGTAAGACAATATAGGTGTGACCAATGTGGTAAGTCATTTATTCGTAATTATAATCTGAAAAGGCATTTGTCAATTCACTCAGGTGTAAGGAAATAATCGCGTCACTACTGTGGTAAGTCAGTATTTTAAGCAAAAATGTTATCTGTAGACTCATATAGAGACTTAACCAAAGGGTAGGAAAATATTCATGAGACCACTGTGGTATGTCGTTTAAACAGAGATGCCAGTTTAGTGAACGTTTTCCAACTCTCACGGCATGCTCGCAGTTATATTAATCTCCATAAACTAGTCATTTTCTAGTATATCAAAATGAGGCTTTAATAGTACAACATTTGTCTTCTTTTAATAAAAAAGATTTATCCCATCTCGTCCCTTGAGGTTCATCTTCCGACAAAAAGTTACAAACATTTAATGTTGGAATAACGAAAGAGAATAGTTTTGCTCTGTTTTCTTTTTGTTTTGCGAACGTACGTCTATAGGATAGTGTAAATTCCTATATTCTTATTCATCGTATAAAAGAAATAATTATGAAAATATGTTTCTAACAAGGAATTGTGTCAGAGAGATCCAAGATGCCAAAATAACTGGCAAAAAAAGAAAATTGCCCTTTGGCACTCTAACTTATTCAGATTAATGAGATAAACAATTTAATGAATAAGATATATATTTTGAGCGAGGAACTGCTTTCAGATAATATATTTTAAACAAAAGTGTAATACCAGTGTAGAAAACTTAAATTATCAGTGTCTGTGCTTGTTTGTTTACACCAATCAGGCGAGATTGTTCATTTTCCAGCTGCTTTCGAAGTGTCTGGACAGCGAATGAAATTAATTAAAACCCCGAATGTGTTTTCGGATCCACCACGGATTAGGGTAACAATAAGCTTGTTTACTTATAAATGCCAAGTAGCAAAAATAAGCAAGAAACAAATATTTGTATTTCGATAAGTAAGCAACATCTCGGGATATATCGGGTGTTTATCGTTCTTCACCAAGGGTTTCTCAGAAGTTATTACTAGGCGACTCAGTTGAGAGTATATGAGCACAACGCGGCATGGATCTTGATGTATTTTATATTCTGATTCTGTATTTATTGCCTACGCTATTTTACGCTATATCACATATAAAAGGCAGCAACGAAAATATTATAGGAAATTAACACAGTGTTAGTGTGGCATTTTAGTACGCCTTGAATATGCTGTCTTCCTTTAGTGAGATAATTGCAAATAGTTTGTCGAGTCATAAGGCTCTACAATCCTCGCTCACTGATTTAGGAAGTTCCGGTCAACAGGAACAAGTGCATTTCGCCCTTATTTTGAGTGTATCCGTTGCAAATCTAGGCATATATAGAACTCAAATCCGCGTTAAACACGCTCTTTGCATGATACACTGGAGACTGACATCGACATGTGTCATCGTATGGCGTGTTTATATCTCCAGCTAAATGTTACATATATTTGCAGCGGCTCAGTAGCAGAGACTATTAATGCAAGAAGTTCCCTTCGTTCTCTTCATAACCGAGTCTTCTTCCTACTTTGGCACCATCGATAAGCTGCCGCGGGAGATTACGGGTCTGTTGAACATCTGTCGACATACCCGCGTCGTACCATCAATATTGGAGACTTGTAGTAATTTTAGTAGTATATGCAATTTATCCTAAACATCGTGAAGGCAGATGTTTATTACATGGTGTTATTCGGACCCTTGTCCTGGGATTTATGGTACAATGGCTTTGTGGAGGAATATTTTGGAGGTTCGTCTCATTGCCCAAAAATGCTGTTCGCGACGACAATATGGAACTGAGACTTGCAAAATCGCATTACTTTTCTCCGATCCCGTGTTAATAAAAATACTGTCTGTTACATAAACGTCCGCAACCGGCAACGTCCATTGCAAAAATTTTATTTACGTGTTAATGATAACAATGCGATATATTATGTAGACTAAATGTACAGAGTTTATTTCTAGACATCCTTTCTGTTGGGATTTTATTTCCCGTTAAATACTCCAGGCTCTTATCTTATGCTAGTTGTAGGGGAGTTCTAAATAAGATAATTACGTGTTTACGGATTATTCAAAAATTATAATTTCGAAATCATTTCTTTATATGTATATTTCTATAGAAATATATTATTTCTATATAATTATTACTATATATACATCACTCAACATTTTTATCATTCAACAAGTGTACGTTTTTTTTTTGTTTTGACTAATTTGCATCCGAACTTCGTTCATGGCAAACCCTTGCACGGAAATTTTAAGTGCCAGGATTGGATTCAAAATTTTACAGATGTCTACTGAAGTCCTTATAATAACTGGCAGCATATGCGAAATAGGGAACATCACTCAAAATATGAGCACTGTATATGAAAGGCCTTCTGGTAGCAGCGCTTTTGGGGGAGTGTTAGTGCCAACTTTGAAAACGGTAGAGCACTCTTGACTACTGATGACTATGAGCCCCTTTCTATTTCCGAAGAAAAAAACTAATTTAATCCTAGATTCCTAAACCGTAGTCTGACAGACTATCCAACAATTGCTGAGATCTCCCCCACCCCCTTCCACTAGGTCCACGCATCTCATACTCCGAGCACCTTCAGTTCGTGGAAAGACAATGAAGGTGAACGGTCGTTGCCTTCTTACTCGCTTTCTTTCTGTGTCATTTTAATTTGCGTCGTCTAGTAAACTACAGTTTAGTGTTACGTTGTCTGACAGACTACGCCACTAATACTGAAACCATGTGTTGGGAACATGAAGCCAGTACCTGCTGTGTGAAGTAAACTAGATATGCAATTGAAAACTCTTTAAATATTTTTTAAAGATTATAACATATGTAAAAATTAATTAAACTAAGTTATTATTTATATTTTTTTTCTAAAGTAGTCTCTCAGACTAAGCTATAGTAAAAACGTTTATGACAGACCAGTTTAGTAATCTAGGGTAAAATCCGTTAAATGAATTTTATATTTAAAATTTAGAAGGCTTTTCACTTTTAAGACTTTTTTCATTAAGGTAAACGTTAATATTTTTCAGTCCAGTGAAAATGTAGTGACAAATAAACATTTTGTGAATTATATAATAACAAAAAGAAAACAAAGATATAACAGCATTTTAAAATGTTTTATTTATATTAAAGAAATTATAGATCCCAGTTCTGAATGTGGATTGTTTATCGAAAAGCAGAAACGGTTATGCTGCATCAATTTCATAGCATTTTCAGAAAACTGGACCAAATGTGTTTGATAACCAACGATTAAAAAATGAAAATAATTGTATTTTAACGCTGTTCATTTTTCTCATGCAGAACGGTACCGTTGGGCGTGATTTACAAGTGCATGAATAATGCACAAGAAAACATTGTTTATGATTTTTGTATGCGTGAATTATTAACAATCACTGAAAGTGAGACGGCAGGTAACATGTATGTTTGTGAATAGCTTGTCAGTTCAACGTAAATATCTGTAAACATGTTATCTCTTAGAGAATATATTGCGTATACATAATATACTATATATAAACATACCGTTTTGGTGTAATGAATTTTTCTAGTGTAGTATATATATAAATAAATGAAACTTAAATTTGATTATGTGGATAATACATTTTCCATGGTGTTAATTAGTATTAATAGTAGTGACTATGTGTATTGTGTTAGCCTAGTGTATATTTTTCCACGCGTCGTTGACACCTATTTATATTGATCAAATATTATTCATATTGTAATGATGCTATGAATAAATTAATGAAAATATAATCCAAGGTAGCATTTATGTAAAAATTTATAAGGTAGAATATGGCATTGTAGAAAACATTTCAGTATATAATCTGGTGTAGCAAAAAGTAATCCATTATTTTTGCATGACATTGAAGGCTTGACTTACCATAGTTAGAATGATCCGATTTAGGTCACATATGCGCCGTTTTGTTCGATAACGTGTTGCCATTTGGAAGGTAATATCATGATGCCTCTCTCATAGAAGCCCTTGTCCCTATTGGCAAAAAAATGAGACAGTCGATGTTCACAAGCCTCTCTTGAAGCGAATTTTTCACCAGCAAACATGTTCGCCATGGACAGGAATAGATGGCAATCACTCGGTGCCAGGTCCGGACTATAAGGTGGATGCATAATAACCTCCCAACCAAGCTCCCGGAGCTTCTGGCGAGTCACTATCGATGTGTGTGGCCTGGCGTTGTCCTTGTCAAACACAATGCCTCTCCTATTGGCCAAAGCTGGCCGCTTCTAGGCCATTGCTGCCTTCAGACGATCCAATTGTTGACAGTATAGTTCCGAGTTAAGGGTTTGGCCGTAGGGGAGCAGCTCATAGTAGATAATTCCCTGCCAATCCCACCAAACACACAGCAAAACCTTTCTGGCCGTCAATCCTGGCTTGGGCACCGTTTGCGCCGGCGCTCCGCGCTTCGACCACGACCGTTTTCGCGTGACGTTGTCGTAAGT
>JAGDQP010001752.1:19363-40168 GCA_022664845.1 Lepisma saccharinum | reverse complement strand
CAACACTGAGTCAACTCATCACAACTATCTGAACAGTGTTTGTAGTACGCAATCTCATCGTTTGAACGCCATCTCGTTGAACCCGATCGGACTTATACAACGCGAGATACAGATCACTGAAGCCATCTATTGGCAAAATAATGGATTACTTTTTACTACACCATATATATAGTAATCATGATTCTCATAACCTTAAGAAATTTATAAAAGAACGTCCTACTAAAGAAATGAAAGACACTGATATCTAGTAGTTTACGGCAATCACGGAAACCAAATGAATGACAAGTATATACCAACTCAGGGATAAATGAGGGAAGCAACTGTAAATGCAAGTGACGTTAAAATGACTAGTTGAAAGTAAATAGAGAATCATGAATGGCTGAAGCACCTATAAAATATTCTGAGAGGCATTGTTGACCTCATAAATACTAAGACCTCCCATTCCTCACACTCCGAATTAGTATAAACGCATTAGAGAACAGTAGGAAACTTCTTAGGGGCACTCCATGTTTTGAGAAATCGCAGTCAGGTAAGTTGAACTTGTTTTTATTCTCTACCATTGCCTTTATTTGCTTCGAGTTATGAAGATACATCTCATTTATGTATTTCGAATGATAATTAATGCCATGAATATTAATCGATGAGAGACTGCGGATTACCATGGAGGTTTTGCTGGTTTGATTCGAAATCATGATTTATCCTAAAACACATTCATAAATATTAGACTTCAATATCAGACTTCAGGTTTTGGGTATCGCACACAGAAACTATCAACGATCATCAAATATCGATTTCGGTTAAGCCATGAGTCTCACAAGGGTATAGCAATCCATTTCACTGCTAAGTCTCTACAACTATTCTGCATCAGGGACCAAGTTAAAGCTTCATTAATACGTTAACGAAAATTAAATTATTGTTTCGTAAAACGGAGCACGAACTCCTCCGCCAAGATAGAGTGCAATATAGTGAATTAGTAGAAATCGCGATTTTGAAAAAACAATATTCAAAAACAAATATAATTTTAAAAAGTGGTAAACTATAAAAAATGCTGGATAGGGGAGAAGAAAAAAATAATTTCCCCACGCACCATTTATTTTCCAGTTTCCAATACTATTCTTTACACGTTGTAATATGGTGGAAGAAGTGTCCACTATCAAAGGTCTTCTATAGGGCTATGTTCCATTCGTTTTATTTGCATATATATTCGTTTGTGTAGTCTTTCTGGTATGCTGTATATAATTAGTGAATATTATGAACCTTTCACAGTGATACTGCATTTTATGAGACATTCCACATGCGTCTACACGAATTATTCATTCAGTATTCGGCTTAGGGATCTCTGCGCATGCTTCAAGTAGGTATATTGCATCATGTGCAGTAAGATGGTTTGCACCAACAGGACTTCTGGTTATTTAGAATTAATTTTCCTTCAGCGTATATAAAAACACAGATAGTATTTTTGGTCTAATTGAATTTTATAATCCGTGCATATTTGTTCGAAGCATTTCTATACATTTGTTAACTGTACGTGTGACCAAACTGCAATTTGGAATATTTATATATATATTCTTGACTTTAGGTCCCCTTTGAGAGGGAGACGGAGTTTTAGAGATTTGTAGCTCATTGTTAGGAAACTCGCTAGTTAGAAAAATAGAGCTTTTCTTAATTAACGAAGGGAAAGCAAGACCTAAATTTAGGATTATGGATCATGGGCCTTAAGTATAACAACAGTATGAGTAAATGCTCATTCTACTTACAACCAGAAGTTATCAACAGCCAAGCCAAACATACAAGACACTGCCGCCAGAGTCGAACCCAAATTCTTAAAGATTGTATGAACCTTCACTAACTATAGCTCAGACATCACAAAGTTAGATATAAAGACGAAATAATTTATCATAGACTTCAGAGCGAGATCGGAAAGATGTTTTTGGTAACGAAACCAGTAAAGTCATTCACTTAAAAAAGGAAGCTTTTCCACACACTGCCAAGAGAGCCGACAAGGAGTCCCAAGTATTTGGAATATTAAGTACCTTGCACATATCTGAGTGAAGAAGTAAGGAGGTGAAGGCAAAGTAGAAGCAAATAACTTAAAGAAGAACCAGGTTGGCTGTGAATGAGCGAATTCGAAATAAACTACTGCATACCTGATCAGACCCAAAATCCATATTGTCATTAATATATTGTTTTTCTTCTTGCTGTGTGAATATGTTTTCCCTAGTTGACTAATGAAAATGAGAATAATTAACGAGAAATTCCAATCATTAATATATGAGAAATCCCAAGCATTAATAAAAGAAATATGAAGTGAAGTTGTCAAATGTTTGGGTGCATTATGTAGCAGTCCCTTCCAGAAATAATTATTGTCAATAATTTGCGAATAATCAACAAACAGCGCCTTATTAATGCAGAAAAGCGATCCACCATCTAAAAGGCAGTCGGCCAATCTTACCAAAATTTTCTTAGTTTAGATGTGTAAGCCGTGGTTACCTTCCATAACAATCACATGAAAAGCAACGTCTCACATATACGCTCATAGAGGGGCAGAATTCGCATATGCTTTCTCCCAAAAGAGTTAGTCTCATATTTATATTCAAAGTAGCAGATACTGATGTAGACGTTTCTTCGAGCTGTAGTTAACATATCAACCCTGCCTACAAAGTGGGTGCACCTAGAAGGAAACAAGGACAGCACAAAGCCAACCCATTAGCACAGGACAACTATTTTCACCCAAATCAGAAACAAGGTTATTTAGATATCAAATACAGGTTTCAAAAATTTCACAAGAGTTATGCGTACCTACAAAACACCCCAAAATACACGGGACTCCTAGAAAAAAAAACATGGAAATCCAGAACACCAAGAATTCTGCCCGAATATGCAGCTAGGACGGAATTAATCTTGCCCAAACGAGTTGGCGTCATATTCAAAATAGTATATACTAGGCTTGACAATTATTCTTTGCCGTATAATTAACGTATCAACTCCAAATCCAAAAATAGGTGCTCCTTAAAGGAAACGAAGGCAACACGCAAAATGAATTACGCATGATACAGAAAGAAGATTGCTAATCTCGTACAAAATAAAAAAAACATTTGTATTCAACATATAGGTTTCAAAGGCGGAAAAGTGGTGTGCGTACAGACATAACACCCAGAAACATCAATGGTACACCTAGAAGAAACCCAAGGAAATCGTACAAACTAAGAATGTTCTCTTAGCATATATCCAGAAAAAAGCTAATTTCGCCCATATCTGCAATATAGCTATTTCAATATCAAAAACTGGTTAAAAATTTTAAAAGAGTAATGCATACCTACATAAAAATCGCCACGGGTGCACCTAAAAAAAACACGGAACCCCAAAAAGCAAGATTCCTGCCCCAAGAGACTGCCAGGACAGAGACAATTTCGCCCATCAGTTAGCGTCATATTTATATTAAAATGATTTGATACTGAAGTTGACATTTTTGCTGTATAATTGACATATCAATTCCTAATGAAAGGTGGGTGAACCTAGAAGGAGACCACGACAACACATAAAACCAAGAACCCTGCCCCATGATGCATACAGGACAGCGCTAATAATGACCAAAACAAAAAAAACACATTGGTAATTTTTTTCAACGTTTGGGATTCAAAACCCGATAAGTCATGTGTGTATATACATAATACCCAAAAACGTCAAGGGTGCACCTAGGAGAAACCCATGAAAATATAACAAACCAAGAATACTGCCCGAGAATACATGCAGGAGAGATCTAATTTCGTCCAGATCAGATCAAATACAGGATTGAAAATTAGAAAAGATATATGCGTACCTATATAACACCCAGAAACGTCACGAGTGCACCTGGAACAAACCCACGAATATCCAACAAACCAAGAATCCTGGCCCAGGATACAACTAAGACAGGATACAACTTGGCCAAAATGTGTTAGCGCTTAGCATCATATTCAAAATATCGGATATTAAGGTCAACAATTTTTGCCGTAACCCTTAACTATGCTGGTGGGGTCTAATGAACCCCAAGCATAGCAACAATCCTGAGAAGAATGGTTTCTCTTGTAACAGATAGCACAAACGGAAACTGTAGCATTGTTGTTCCCTGGCGTATTTCTATTGTTATTATTGTTCTCGTTTTCATAATTGCGGTTTTCCTTAACATAGTACTTCTTGTTATTCTGCTTTCCGTTTTTCTTCCGCCTCTGGTTTGTACTATTCTTTACAGCCATTAAAGATAATTCAGCCAACATTCTGGGTTAAGTTCTCCATAGGATTGAGCATTTTGTGCATTTAGGGTTGGTTGTGTTGAGGATTTTCATTGGATGAGTTACCAGAGTATAACATATCGCATTCGTATATCTGCATTGGTTTAGTTGGAGGTGTAACGTCTATCAAGGTGATAGGTGCTTGCTCGATGTCTCTTCTTATTCGTTGGTCCATAGGATACAGCATAAAATTTGGATTTTGACTACTTTCAGGGTGAGGATGTTGGTTATGTTGATAATTGGCTGGTACATTGCTTTCGAGATTAGGATATTGCTTGATTGTTTGTAGGTTGGATATTAAGAATCTGATTGCTCGAAAGTTGGAAAGTTGGCATTTGTTCATTCAAATTTGGAAGATTTTGGTTATTAGAATTTTGAGCAAAGGAATTTGTCATTGGATGAACTTGTTGACTACTGTCGGCCAATGCATATAATGCTTGTGATTTTTCTACGAATTCTATCTTCTTGAGTAGTTCAGTTGACTTTTCTAAAGCATGAAGACGATCATGAAGATCCCTTACTGAGGTATATGTTTCCGACGCAATATTGTTTCTGCTGGAAGATTATGTCTAATGGCCCTTATCTTCCGAATAAAGTATGCATCGATGGGTGCATCCTGTTCTTGCTGTATTATATTAATATCCATGTATGCTTTATAATGTGGTCTTTTAGGTCTGCTAAGATTCAATAATTTATCTTTCAACTGCTTGTGTATCATCTCAGCCATTATATTTTGCGACTGAAGTTGAAATACCATGTACACAGCAGTATCTTGTAAGTACATAGGTAAGATTTGTATCTTTTTGTCATATTATCCTCTGTTTGCAATGTTGTCATGTGTTCGAATAGCATAAAATATATATCCGGGTCCTCGTTCATACGACGGGAAAACTTTCTTAAATGTGGCAAGTGAAATGATGTGTTAATTGCCGTAGTAGAGTCAGATGTTTCGTTTTCTATATCCGTATCTTGGATTCCTACCCTACTGCCTGATCTAGTAGTTACTGGCTTCAATTAATATTTAATTAACTTTCGTATCGTAGCGCAAGATATTTCACGACTGATGAACTATCTAGGGTTAATATGTTACTTGACACTTTAGTTTCTCAGTCCCTTTTATTTCAGTTTTATTTGCTGGTTTTAGGGCTTGGCACACTTTGATATTACTGTCCACTAATAGATTTACACTTGATTAGTGGAAATTGCGCTATCCACGACGTAAGGCTCCGTTGATTACAGCGTTATACACGTTAATCAGATAGAGTCGAATCAATACTCGGGGATCCTGGTTTTAGCCCGTTACCAGTTTTATTACAAAATAAGCAAAATGAGCGTCCCGTACCAAAATAATTAGGAGATTATGGAGTTATAGCGTAACTCTTATAGTTCCCTTCCACTTCGTTATGTTACCAATGTTACAAAGTTAGGTAAATGCAACATCTCGGAAAGGTGAGTGTGCTGTTAGTGATATAATCTGTTGTGTTATTTACGTTTTATGTCTATATATCGTAATAGAAGGAGAGGTCCAAAAGGATGAAGTACCTGAAAAATGAACAACCACTTTACTAATGTAGCAGAAATTCTAATAAAAACCATCAGGTCAGCTTTGAGGAAACACGGTATTCAAAAACTAACCCACAAAACTCTTTATTTCTCAGACAGATAACACAAAGAGAATTAGAAACACTCATAAATTCATTAAAAACAAAAAACTCAACGACAACTGGAAAAATAACAATGAAAGTATTAAAGGAAACATTGGTAAGTATACACATCCATTTACTTAATTTAATAAATATGTCAATAGATGAAGAAAAAGTCCCCACGAAATGAAAATTAGCCAGAATAGTTCCAATACACAAAGAAGGTAACAAGTATAGCCTGGGCAGTTACAGTCCAATCTCCATTCTACCAGCAATAAGCAAGGTAATGGAAAAATGGATCTATGAAAACTTAATTCAATATCTAAATAAGACAAATTACTTTTATAGAAACTAATTCGTCTTTACGCGAAATTCAAGCACACTGACAGCATTAACAAATGTAATCCTCTACTTAGAGGAATCCATAGATAATAACATGCTATCAAGCGGACTTTTCATTGACCTACAAAAAGCATTCGACACAGTTGGCCATAAGATATTATTAGCAAACTAAATGACATCGGAATAAGAGGGACACCACTGAATTGGATCAGAGACATTTAACAAATAGAAAACAGTTTGTAAAAATTAATAATAGTAAAAGTAGTCAAACAGAGGTTAAACATGGTGTGCCACAAGGGTCGATATTAGGACCGTTATTATTTCTTATATATGTAAACGATATAGGTAACGTTAACTTAAATGGAAAGCTAATACTATATGCTGACGACATGGCAATATTTTATACAGCTAACACACTAGATGAGTTAAGGGTAAGAATGACACAATATTTAGAGAAAACACTAAAATGGATGAAAATTAATAAACTAACAATAAACAACACAAAAACAAATTTTATAATCTTTCATAAAACACGCAACAAGATTGTATACGACGAACTCTAATACGACAATTTTCTGATACGACAAGGAATACAACAAATTAACTACCCTGGCTTAATAATTCAAGAGAACATCGATTGGGAAAGCTATTGTTAAAAAAAGCAGCACCAAAAATAGGCTTACTTTACCAAATCAAATACAAAATACCGCCCAGAAAACGCAAAGAAATATATTACGCCTATTTTGATTCTCAACTCTGGTTTCACAGTTCAAGAAGATTACAGAATACAATATATACCTTACAGCAAAGGGCAATTAAAACAGTATTCAATTAGATTAGATTAGATTAGATTTTATTTCATTCTGTTGTCCATAAACATACAATTATGTACAATGGTATAGAACATGTCAGTAATTATAACAGAGAATTATACAT
The DNA here is from genome assembly GCA_022664845.1 of Lepisma saccharinum. Taxonomy (NCBI): domain Eukaryota; kingdom Metazoa; phylum Arthropoda; class Insecta; order Zygentoma; family Lepismatidae; genus Lepisma; species Lepisma saccharinum. The sequence goes on along the minus strand of JAGDQP010001752.1, from coordinate 32,976 downwards.
ATATGAACGAAAAAATATAATAGAAACTAGGATGCTACAAGACATCAAAAAGAATGTAGAAAATATTTAAAATAAATGAATAATTACATAATATATACAGGAATTGTAGTGTATAACACTTCTGTTACTAATTAATACATTGCAATAGTTACATTTTCAGTATTTATCTTTTTTGCATATATCTTTATAATTCAACGTTTCCAAAAAAAAGATACTTAACACTCCATGTACTCCTTTATTGAGTAAAAACAATGATGTAATAAAAATGACTGTAGTTCTTTTCTGAATTGATTAAGAGGGTTTCGAGCCTTTATATAGCTAGGAAGTTTATTATACAAAACAATACCAGTGTATTTGCATCCCTTTTCATACAAGACAGTACGATGTTCCACTAAGGAGAAATTGTATTTATTTCTAGTGGAGTAACTGTGTTGGACCCCCACACAATTAAGCGTAACTTCTAGGTGTTTCTTAACAAATACAAGTATGTTAAGTATGTACTGGCAAGGTAGTGGAAGTATACAGAGCTTTTTAAAGATTGGCCTGCAATGTTCTCTAGGTTTAGCACGTGTCATGATTCTAATAACTCGCTTTTGTATTTTAAATATGATATTGACTTTGCTTGCATTGCCCCAAAATATAATGCCGTACATTAAGTGCGGCTGAAATAAACTGAAGTAGATCCGTTGAGTACATTTCTAAGAACCAGAATTGCATACTGAACACAGTTTAGTTTTTTGCTAAGTTCGCACAATAGTGGGTGTGATGCTTATCGTCCACAATACCCACTAAAGATCTGTTCAAAATAACAGGAATACTGCCATTAGAAAAAGACGTATACTATAAATCAGCAATTTTTGTGCACCAAATTCTCAATAATGAAGTCCACGTAAATATAAACCTCACAAAAAAATTGAATTACCTCCAGTATAAAACTAGGACAAAAAGCCAAATACATTATCACTTAATAAATACAACAAAATATGGTAAAAAATAGCCACAAACACTACTTGACTAACAGTTACAATCAGGTTCCAAGCACAATTAAAGATATAAAAAATGTCAAAATATTTTTAAAAAGAGCTTAAGAAAAACATATTGGAACAATGGTATTACGAAATATACTAACTGTATGCACTGAATTCAAGAAAGATTCATATAGATTAGATTTTAAGATTGTGAAAGATTTTTACGACTGAGAAAAGATTTAAAACAGAAGTAAAAATGTATGGGAACAATGAAGTGACAAAAATATAATGAATGTATATATATTAACATGAAAACAACAACACTGTCACTGATAAATATAACACATTATATGTATTGCCCCTTCAAGAGAGCAATATGCTCGTTGGGGCCTAAAATTGTGCCAAATATACATATATGTAACGACCAAATACATATAGCGCACATAAATGCGTTGCCTGTAAAATTATTCCAAACATCATATTTGCATTCCTTGATAAGAAACCAACATTATTTCCGAAAGTTTAAGGATACGTATTTAGGAAAACATAAATCATACGTGTTACCAAGTCCAGTACTTAAGACGCGTTGACAGATTATAAGAAAGTGTGCATCATGCTAGCTAATTTCCTGTAACCTAAACTTCTTGTGTTGTGTTATGTTTGGTCTTTATCCTAGCTTAAACCCCTAATTCTGGCGATTATTTTTTCTCGGATAGGAGATGATGCAACTAAATATCAACCGAGCAAGGATTAATCCTTAAATTATCTTTACCCACGGTTAAAATGCAAGTTGGTGCAACCGGGGGTATATGTAGCGCTTGGTTAGTCTTTATAAAATATTAAAGCCGACAGTGAATGTTGTATTTTGCTTTTTTGCTGAATGCATTAAGCCAATTTGTTTTACAGTTTAGTATTAACTTCCATTTATTATCTATTTCGTAAATGATTGACAATATAACTTTATATACTGAGCTATTAATTTTATTGTCAAAGGCACAATACGACGCTGAAAGACATGATTACCGGTGTTTTCTTTGTTCAATATTGTGTCGTTCGTACTTGGTCGTCATAACGGAAGTCTGTCAAAGCCCTCGACGGAGACTTGTACGCAGATTAAAAACCATTCTTGTATCCGATTAGTATGAAGTAACGGCAGCAGAAGGTGAAACAACGCTCATTTACATGTAAGTTTGGTGAATTTATAATATTAATTATAGAATTACATATTTCGTAAAATTAATATGAACGGATTATTGATGTCTATTTTGTTTGTATTAATATACGTCTTCAGCATTTTGGAGTTTCAAAAATATGTAATAGATTTTACGTCATTATCTCATACTTATGAATATTGGTAATAACTACGTCAAAATCTAGCCGAGACGGAACTCTATGTGCATGTAAGCAATCTGATTTTGCAGCTATGTTATGAACCGAGAAATTAACATGTTATACATAGTGTACAAGGGTACTTTCCTAGGGTCAGTAACTTTTGGAGTGAGCGTGCTAAAATATACACGGAAAGAAGAGGAAATAACATGAAAAAAGAAAAGATGTATTTTGATTATATAGACAGTTCACAAGTATTCCTGTTCTCGGTATTTACAAGTAACGAACAAGTTCGCTATATTTTAAAGTGAAACGTGATTGCACCACTTTGGGGAAATTGGCATACAATTCAAAACGGGTTAACTATAGCAGTGACGGACAAATTTTTAGAAATTTACAGGATTAATTGAGATAATTGTGTGATGTTTATGAGTAATTGGGAGAAAGATAGTAATCTTGGTAACATTATAAGTGAATAGTAATATTGTAGTAGTGTGTTTTTAAGATATATTTTACGACGCACTGTATGTTGTGGCGGAAGGAACTATTTTGCGTAGAGTTACAGTTGCTGTCATGTGGAAGGCGGTAAGGCAGTGTTGAAATGGCGCATCTTTGTAATGGTCATGACATTTCTTGCGTTATTGGTATTGAATCGTATATAATTGACGGGGGAAAGTGCATTTTGAAGGTTATTTAACAGAGTATTTATGTAAGGGAAGGAAAAGGCGCGGAAACAATTGTACACGACACTCTAATGGAAATTGGGAGAATTAACACGCCTGTGTGCTGAAGGTAAGTGTGAATATGTGTCAAAATATTGTAAAGACACATGACCGCACCTATCTCTACCTAACCTCCACGTTCATATGTTCAGTAATTTTAGTTAATTTACGAAAAAGGAAAGCAAGGCATTACTAATAATAAATGTAAACATATAAAAATATAATTTGTAAAGATACATGACCGCACCTAACCTTACCTAACCTCCACTAACGTATAGTCACTAATTTAAGATAATCAACGAAAAGTGCAATAAACCAATTGCGTAAACTACTTACCTCCCATGAACACGTAATGTGTGTGTTTTAAGTGATTTTGGTTTGGTTCTAGTGATTTTAAAATTGGTCCGTGAATACTATAGTAAAGCTTTCAGAACAATAGTGTGGGTTTTGAATGCAACATCCATCATACAACAATTTATTTTTGTCTTTGTATACTAACAAGAAAAATAATCTATATATAAGAAGTGTTTCAGAGGTACTTATTACTAGTGTTTATTTTAAACGAAAAAATTGAACGTCGGAAAGAAAACAGGAAAAAACTGTTCTCTTCCATTTTTTCATGCTACTTTGCAAATAAATGTTTTTTTTTTTTTTTTGCTACTTCGGATCAGCTAACATTATTTGAACATTAATAAATAGTTAAAATGTTAGTTTTTGATACAAATATACATGTAGAATCATAAAATATGTTTTGGGACTCCCAAAAAGAATTCCGTGTTCCACATATATGTATGTATTCAATCGATTCCAGCTTGCATCCAATGTTATTTATTGCATTACGATGCAACAATCTAATGCAACGGAAAAGGTAGGTTTCTTGTTCCATCATAACTTCGCTAATCATAAACTTTTGAAATCTACATTTTACGAAAAGCCAAGAATTGACGTGTTTTCTGAAAATATAAATATGAAAATCAAGTTTGAAGTCTGAGGATCTTCAAAACGAATAAGGGGTAGTGTATGAAAACTACTTATAACTTATTACGTTAAGTTATTATAATTCAAGAAATTAATTTTCATATTTAAACAACGCTTGCTGAAAACTTTTGTTGTTCTTTTGTATGGAGAAATAAACAAGAATATCACCTTAAACTGATTTCCAGTAACTGGGTGTTATAGAATCGCCAATCGTGGTTAGTCAACTTGTTTTATGTTACTCTGATTACTGTGAACATTAAATACATGCTATTCAAAATTAGAAAGTATTACTACGAGTAAGTCTAAAGACGTGCATTGCTCAATTGTTCATTATATAATGATAATTCTTCGAAATTTTTATGTTAGAGTACTATGATCAAGGAATATATTTTGCGTGTGAAACTATATTATATTTGCGGTATTCAGTCATTCTATTCATTGCCTCCGTATTACAGAAAATAAATTACGTTTCTAACTCTTTTCTGCTGTAGAATAAAATACTGTTACTTTATTATTATTTTCTATTGAAATGCCAACAGGATCTTTGTTATATACTCACCTATATTTACAGTATCTCATATGGTCAGACTCCGGAGCAAAGAGGTAGAAGTATCATGGCTGAGTCCGTAACAATTTTGTTAAGAATTTACGAATCGTTAAAATGATGGAAGAGCCTTGATGTACTATAGATTCGCTAAACTATTAATTAAAGTTTGTGAAAACTACTAAATATTAACTAGTGAGTATTCGTGATGGGAAAACATATATATATATATATATATATATATATATATATATATATATATATATCGTCAATAAAATCACGTTTTTTTGCTTCCCGAAAAAAGATAACTTTTCCTGGTTTTCCTAAAAAAATCGTTTTTTTTTCGGCCTTTAAAACACTACTTATTACCCCAGCTCTGGGGTATTAAGCACACAGTGATGTGCTTAAACGTACATGTTTTAACAAAGACAATTTCATTCGATATGAAGGCAATTGCTTTTTAGTTCGCACCAGTAGATAGTTTGTTATATAGGACGTTGGCTAACATGGTCGAACGAAAAAAAGAACATTCATAAGAACTTAATGTTCCATAAAAGACCTTCAGACCTCACAGGCTCAGGTCAGGATAGGGTGTAGCAACGGATATTGGAAGGTAGTTGCCCAGTGTTAAGTTTGTAAGTACAATTGCAGTACTTCCTTGTTGTGACAGAAAAGTTACTGGAGAATCCTGGGAAACTGGGTTGCTACTGGCATCGGTTCGATTTCATCAATTGCATTCTCTTTGGTATTCACAACAGTCGTACTGGTCTTTTACTTTCACAAAGCTGAACAAAGCGTTCATCGTCCCTTAATATTGCATTGATTATTACATTCCTTTCAAATGGCTACTGGCACGGATTCTACTTTGAAAATATAAAGAAAACCAATGCCACGCCTATCAGCAAACATCTTGTGCCTCCTTTGCATTGTTGTGTTCCTATAATAATATATTCCACATTAATGCTACAGTCACTACTTAAATAATCAATCAAGCATGGTGCATACTACCCCAGATATGCTGGTGTTAATTATCTCACCATGTACATACGGGATCTTTATAATCCTGCCTCAATGTTACCAAAGTTTAGGTGGTGTGAACCTTATGAAATTCACAGTGGGCCTTTGGAGTTCACATTAGTATCAATTACTTTTATTTCCTCTTGATATTAGCGCTCTCAGTTTACTTTAAAATTGTTTACAAGTTGTACTTAAAAAATTTTACGGTATGTGTCCAGTTTTTGTAACAACATACACATACCATATACCGTTTTCCCTTTCAAACAGGGAATACTTTTCTTCTACCCCACACGTTTTATTGGAACCACCTATGAATCACAACATACACCTTCAGTTATATCACCTATGAAAAAAATGATTTTATAATTTATATATGGCCTTGTGGCATCTTTGGCTCAGTTCCGAATAGGGTAGAGTAAAGATGGTGAAAGGTACCGGTAGCACGTTGGTATTTACCTGGTGGAAATGAGCGAAACCCAGCAAACATCAGTCAGATTTGGTAGTTCGCATGGAAATTCTCTAGTACTGGTATTTTATGACAATTAAATTCTGTATGTACTAAGCATTAACTAATAACAAGTATTGGTGGACAGCAATCGTTGGAGGAGCCGCGAATGATAGGCGCTGTCTGTTCACCGACGAGCAGCCATCCGCAGATCCGCCTGCAATGGTTGAATGATAGCTGCCGTCCGTCAACCGGCGGGCATTGGCTAATAGCCGCCGTTGTTAGAGTGTCCGTAATTGTTGGATAACTGATGTCCGACGGATAATCGTCATCGTACCGCTGGCAGCGATTGTCAGATATCCTCCGTCGATACACTGGCGCATAGTCGCCGTTGTGACGGGCCGGATTGTCGGATATCCGTCGTCTATCCACCATGAGTTTTTCTTAGATAACGTTCGATTCACTGCTAATGTAAATTTAATTAGTACTTCGTTCTACTTTTTTAAACAAACTTTTTTGTTTGTAAACTTAGAAAATTGCTAATTATTAACCATTTTGCTTATCTATAAATTTTCAAAATTCTGGAACAAGTTAGGAAAGAGACATAACTTTAGATATACGCATTTTGAAATTTTACGAAGTTTACTGACATAGGGTTAAGAAAAAAATCAGTCTTTATTTTGTTCATTACACGCCATGGTCAATTTCGAATCTCATAGAGGTGCGGGAAGACATGGAATTAAAGATAGGATTTAATCGAGATCATAGATCACATTTTTCTACTACTTCTAGATTACATTTCTACTCCCCTCAACTATAATCCCAGTCATGGACCTGCCTACGGATTTTACGGCTCATGGACGGAAATATGACCGGATCAGTGGAGCGAAATCTTCGCGAGAGACCAGCCAAATTGCATATGTTCTGCTTTCGGGCTGCCAAGATTTTGGTTGTGCAGAAAGTCTTCAGTGCTACGCAGTACCTTATGTGGAGTCTTTATCGTTCTAGCATAAGAAAGTAACGGATTGGTGTTTCTCAAGTTGACTTCCTTACTAAAATATTTGACAGTCTTTGTGCCCGCTTTACTAAAATATTTGACAGTCTTTGTGCCCGCTTTGTACCTTGCTACTGAGTTAAAAGGCTGCCTAGTTATTAATTTTAGTTGTTAAAATGAAATGTTTTAGTTTAAGGTTTCTTTGTATCTAGCAATTAAGCAGCATTTAAAGAGGTAAATATTCCACTTGATTAACTTCTCTTTTGCAGGTTCTGAGCAGTTGAGAAAGAATGTTTATTAAAATTTCACAGATACTGCTCAGTATTGATGTTATTTGTTTAGAAATATACTGAAATGAATACGAAAATGGCTTCTGATGATTCTAAAGAATTGGATATCTCGACCTTCACACCAGAATACATAGAAGTGAAGGAGGAAAAGGTTGACATTTCATATTCTTCTAATGAGGTAATCGGATAAGTAATCTTACGTAACTATCAGCAACATTCTCTTCTTTCAAGTTTTGAAGTTTAAAGTGCGCTTGCAAATCAATTATTTCTCTAAAACAACAGAATACTCCAATGTAACAGCTATTTAAGTATATTTCACTCTTTTTCACTGCTTGTGCAAAATTACGGAAGCATTTCTATAGTATTTTAACCATATTTTCTTGTTGAAGTTTTAAATTTTGTTGTGACTTGTTCGTTTTATTTACACTGAAGTATCAAAAATTCATGGAATATCTACCCAATAACTTGTGGGCTGCGATATGCAACGACTCGACGTGTCTAATGACTTAAAATCCCCAGGTTTTTATATTTTTGGGAAAATACTCATTGTATTTACCGGATGGATATCCAAAATGTGTTTTTATGTGGGTACTTATATTCACTTCAAGTAAATATGCTTCTTTCTGTCTAAATGTTTAATATGATACTTATTTTAATTGTCAGTAAAACATATACACAAACCGCATTGTTACTGTACAAATTAGACGAATAATAGTTTTTTTGGAACAAATTAATTTCCAAACTTGAGACGTACTTATTGTCAGTTGTTATACACCCAAGGTTACTGTTACCTTCTCTTTGGAATTTCGGTTCAGCTACTAAGTTTTCAGGACCACAAGGTTGAAACGACTTTCCCCTTTTTCATTGTGATTGTTACGTAAAACGAGAAGAATTCAAACTGTAAATTATTAACAGATATATGTTTTTTGTACTATTCGAGACCCCTGACATTTAATTATTAATGATAAAGTTAATATGTTCGTTCTTGTTTCAACTACACAGTATGTCGGAAAACTAACGGAACTTTTTAAATTAAAAAAAACAATTAGTTTTCTTTGCCAAAATTATTGCTTTTTATTTAAAGTACATCCTTTCCGCATCAGTACACAGCTGGGAACGTTCAACCGATGCTAGCATATATTTTGTTCTGAATCGCTTCAGTGATCCTCACTATGGGTTCTTGGACTTGTGTAACATTATCATAAAGCGTTCCTTCCATCGCCAGTTTGAGTTTTGGGAACAGGAAATGGTCATACGGAGATACATCAGGCGAATCCGGACGATGTTGAGGAACACAGACTTTTTTTTTTTTCAAAAATTCACGAACAGTGAGCAATTCGTTGGTCCTCATTTAAGGCGTGAGGAAAAAATCAAGCACATACCTTTTATTTTTAAATCCTTTTTCAAAATTTTGTGAATCATTTCTTCGGTTGTGTTTAATTCCTTCGCTATCCATCTGACAGTCAAATTCCCATTTTAGACGACCCATTTCATGCGCTTTTCCTACCAAGTCAAAACTATTTTGCTTTTGGCCGACCTGGCTCGTCTTCCAAAGCAACACGACCGTCTTGGAATCGCTTATATCCCTAGAACACACCCGTATCGAATAAGCATTCATCACCATAAACTTGTTTAATCAATTCAAATGCTTCTGTAGATATTTTATTGAACTTGAAACAAAATTTAAAATTGCTGCATCGTGTTTTTGTGACGACGTAACGAAAGGTACTGTCACTTTAAGCGCTATAACTTAATATTCCGTTGATGGATTCTAATGATAATGGTCTATTTTTGTAGAGAGGATATATAACATACAGATTAATATCGCTTCACTAAATTACATTAGTAGTTTTCTGTAAATTAAAAAAGTTCCGTTATTTTTTGGACATACTGTATATATGTTTACAATAATATCATTATTGAGACTTCCTATGACAATTTTTTCATGCAATATGGAATTTTTCAGCCTCTGGCAATAAAGGCTATAAACAAATGAACCAACGGATATATTGCTTTCGTACTGTTAACAGAAAGTTTGTCGTACAATTGTTTAGCGTAAATTCGTTTCATTTTACTAGACTGAAGCGAGAAATACATACAATATGCTAAGTATTGAATTTTCGTGATGAAAAACACAATTTCGTCAATAAAACGATTTTTTACTTCGAGAAATAAAACAAATTTTTTCATGATTTTTTTAAAAGATTTCTGCCTTTTCTGTGCCCATAAAACATAATATCCTAAAATGAAGGGTTTATGCCGTTAGAATAGTTAAAAAAATCCCCAATGTGTAAAATACCAGACAACAGTATGCGTACAACTAGCTGTCAATTCAAGGACATGCTACGATATCACAAACTACGAAACGTCGTTTGAGTACCCACAATAAAAGTTTATGAATCTGTGCATATTATAAGCCTGTGAACGTTTAAGCACTGACGGTATGTCAATGGTGAGCTTTTTATTTACAAAATTGCAGTTCTATTAATGTCTCAACAATTTCATGGGGAAACTATTTCGTTTATTTTTATGAAATATATAAAAAGTATAGAAGCATGATAAGCAATATAATCATGAACATTACTATAAACAACCATTTTTGATGGGAAAATAAAAATGGCAATATACTCACTACCCACCCGCTGGGTATTTACCCGATTCACATGAGCAGACGTGTCGGAGACACGATAAGTCGCTGGAGGGACGTGCATCCATGCAGTCTTTATTGCGTCCAGAGTTTGTTGGTTGTTGCAGGTTCTGTGGGTGTACTTTGCGCACGAATAACCCGTTTGATGATATCGCGCATGTACTCAATAAGCTTTGTGCGCGGCAATCTAGGGGGACAAATCATGTGTTGGAAATTGCCAGAATGTTTCTCAAACCAGTCGCGCACTAATGTGAGCCAGTGACATGGCGCATTGCCAGCTTAGAAAATCGCTTTTGGGGCACGGTAGACGAAGTCCATGTAGGTCAATTATCAATTGAACATAGCGCTGATGTTGTTGAAGCGGATCAGAGAACCGAGATCATGCCAAGTAAATACGCCCCAAACCATGACTGGGCCACCACTAGTTTGCACAGTACATTGTTGACAAATTGAAGCCTCATATCTTTTGCGCCACAACCGAGCCCTACCATCCACGCATATCAATTGGAAATCTGACCTTTCTGACAACGCTACACGTTACCAGTCCTCTGAGGCCCAATCCACGTGTTTTCGAACCCACTTGAGTCGCGATTAGTAGCGGCAGACGTGTCGATCTTCGGCTGCTATATCCCACGGAAACCAAATTGCTCTGTAATAAGTTTGGAGACACGTTCCGGAGACGTCTTGCATTGATTACTGCTGTCAGAACGCACTGCAATGACGTCGCCGGTCGGGGTCGTTCATCTCTCTGGGGCGGCCAGTGCGTTGTTCGTGATCGCTCGTAATGCCTCCAACGCGGTACTCACGGTCCAACTTTGACAATCGGTAGTGAGTAAACTTCATTAAACGAATGCCCCATTCGTCAAGCACCAACTACCATCCCGTGCTTAATTGCCGTTAATTCCCGTCGGGTTGCCAACACCACGGTACACGATGTTTCACTGCACTCACAGAAGTCCAGCTGACCAGAGTGCAATTGTCTAGGGTTTGTCATCTAGTTAATTCCATGACTTTTGGCACTTCAATACGTATGGAGTTTTTCTGGAATATTTTGTGTGCACTCTTTTGGTCATGAATCCTTAGACTAAGAAAGGCAAAGTTTCTTTCAAATTTGTATGCAGAAAATGGGTAAAATCGTTATAATTTATTTCAACGCAATTCTACTTCACTATTGGAAATATACACCTCTTGGTTTCTCTGATGCCTTGTTTACATTACTTAAATCTTACCATAGTTAATGTTAACCCGAGTTCATTTCAGTAATGTAAACGGTAATTACCGTTAACGCGGGTTCAAATTTAACTAGCGTCAACTTACGACGGTTATCTTGTAACGTTAGTTAGAAACGGCCTTCTAAACGCAAGTTAGTTATTAGGCACGAAATATCGAAATCTTTCTTTATCGAAATATATAGTATAATAGTGGTGCGTACTACTTTTAAAATATAAAAGAATTACGGCAGAACTAATCTACAAAATGTGATGCTACAATCAATTCATTTGTGTTTATTTTCTAGAATTTAATCCTCTCCCGTGTAACAAGCAGATTCTTTACTCAACCGCGGAAACCTCAGCCTGTAACTTTACAGACAATGGTAATACAAGCACGATAACAAAGTTAAGTTCGTTAGTCTGAACGCAAGTTAGTTTTACCCATAAGTTTCACCATCGTAAAATGTAAGTAATCTAAACAAGGCATGAGAAATGGAAAAAGAACTGTCCTCTTATATGTGTGTATCCAGCGTCACCAGAACTATTCTCAGACTCATTGATCGAATTAGAAAAAAACTGATCGTCCAACCTGCCTGAATGGACCTGTGGCTTAAGCAGAACACTAATAATGTTGACTAAGCTGATTATTTGCTAACAAAATTACACAAACAAAAACTGTCGAAATATTTAAATAACTAAAAGCTAAGATTATTCTAAAAATGTAAATGTTCCAAACATTAAAAGAAGAAACACGACCAGTCTATAGAATACAGTTGACACAAGCTAGCGTGTCTTCGGGCCCTTCTATAAACAAAAATTTGTCATATTCCGTCCGAAATTACTTGAAAGTATTTACAACGAAGACAAGCTCGTATAAGTTTTCTGGAGTTTTCGTTTTCCACAAACGTAGGTGTTTTCTTGTGCACTTTTTATATGTATCGTGTAGGGGTCTTTGGAATTCCAGAATATTTCACAATGAACATCAAGCGTTCGAAATCAGAATTTCGAATGTTACAAGTTCGCAACGTCGTAATTCCAGAATCGAAGAAATTCCGAATACCGTAAATGACTTTGCACTTCCCCAAACACACCTAGTATCATAGTATTTTTCTTCTACCTCTTGCATTTCTTCATTCGAGTACATCAAATTCCTGACAGGGTTATAGAAAATCAGTGGACGATGTTATTCAATTTCAACTTTGTGCTACCTCACATGTAAAAAAAAGTGCCCCGAGATTTATTTGGGAGTGTACTGTCATTACTTTATCCCTGTGATTGTACGATTGGATTCAGTATGAGTAATCGTCCTATTTTTGATATAAGCTTAGTTTCTATTACAAATATTAAAGTAAGGAGTAATTTAACAAGGTGTCAGGTATATTCAATCTGCGATATAGAGCACTTTCATGTCCTTGTACTATATTGCGTTGCACTGTAGCATGTGCTACTACTACTAAAGGAGACGATGTTTGCGAATTTCTGCATTCGGTTTTTGAAATTTTAAGCAAAACCATTTCTGCAGCAGTATCTTGGTACCATAATAATCTTGATTGTTAAACTTTGTACCATATAAACTGCACTATCTAAAGTGATATCTGCTACAATATCAGCACAACCAAATACAAAACTATGTAAAGATAATTCAGCTACTTATCACTCAGAGCAGTGATAAAGGTCCAGAGGTCTTGGGCATATGAGAAGAAAGATTTCCAGTAAAATATGACGGTCTAGGTTGTTGATTAGGTCTGGTGCTACTAGCATCCCACCTGTCAACTCTGTACGCAACCACTCATTGCTTACTGCATTAGCTTTTATAATCTTGACTGCTGTACCTTCGAAATTTATAACACTTCTTACACCCTTCAGGTGTAACTTTCAACGTGATATCGCGTTCTTACAGTGGCAAGAATAGCTGACGTCCGTATATTAAATATAATTTAACACTTTATATGGTCTTACGATACTTTTCTCCTATACGGTCCTTAAATTTTGTAGAATTCTCTTAATGACGTCATCGTGGGATCATTTCTAGATTATTTGCTTGTGCCTAGTACAAACTACTTTGGTGCAACAGGTAATACATACGAAGTTTCGTGGGCGATTACCACCTGTCTTTCACACGGGATTACCTGACGTATTGCAAATGAAGACATGCACCTTACTAATATTTCCTGTTAGAATCGACTCCGCCCGCCTTTTTGTAACCAAGATTTTTTTATTTTTATTTATTTCGTCTCGTGTTACATGGCCAAGTTAAGGTTATTACGGCCTCTTCTTACACTTAACCATCTATACAGTGTAATTAAAAGTTGCTGTAAAAATAAAAATAATAAATATCTATACTAATAATAAAAAGAAAGGGGAAATAAAAGTTGATTAAACTATAAACTAAAATAACCTACAGTTATTATAGGTTACTCTCACACCTACACACACACACACACACACACACACACACACATATATAT
>JAGDQP010001752.1:0-19263 GCA_022664845.1 Lepisma saccharinum | reverse complement strand
ATATATATATATATATATATATATATATATAAATCCACAGAAGTCAGTAATAGAATTCGTTCATGACACAGCTATGGACATCGAAACAAAACGCACTGCTGGTCAACATTTAACAATTAGAAAGGATGAATTCAAATTTGTCTTTTCGGTGGGCTTCACCAATCTTCTCCAATAACTCCACGAATTGTTAGTTAAAGTATCTAATGGGTTTCAAAGTAATTATAACTTCTTTACGACTCATTAAATTCCTAACGGAGGTTGATGTAACCCACTGTTAGTCGCATTGCACTCAGGGGACGTTGTAGAGCATAAGCTTAAAATTTGATCGTGAAGTTGACCCTCTGACTGGCATTGGCAGCGAAATCTTTTCACGGGATAACGAAACCGTAAAAGACATAGAAAAGAAGGAGGAGTTGTGATGGGGAATGGAAAATAGTAGATTTATACGTGATCTTGTATTGCCCTTATGATGATCGGTTAGAAACTTAAAATACTGCAAAAAGGTATAAATGTTGCTGAACACACGATTTTAAACAGTAGAAATAAGGAATGCCATTAGTAGTAATCTAAATGATTTCTAGCGCCTGTACAATAATTTTCTAAAGGGAAATTGAAAATAAAATTTATAAGTCTGTTCAATGTATGTAAAATGACAGTGGTGAAATATTCCGTCCAAGTTTGATGTTGATTCCAAATAAAATCCAAATTTTTCACCGTATCCGAGTAAGGAATAATGACTCCATTGAAAAGCACGTTAAGAAACTAGTAGGATTGAAGGGACGAGAAGATGGGTTTTGAAGCTTTACGTAGACTTTGAGTTTTAGATGCACCTGGACTCAAGCCATTATCATTTGAATACTGAACAATAATTTGTAAGTCTTTATCCAGTTTGGCTATAGATGGCTCTTTGAAGAGTAAAAAGTATATAATTGGAAGTAGTCGGCGTAAAGATGATACAGTGCTGCAATAGATGGCAAGTCATTTATATACAAGCAGAAAATATGTGGAGCTAGTACGCTACCTTGAGGGACACCATGATGATGACGTTTCAACGAGGAATCAATGCCAGCCACAGATAGTTATTGCGAAGGACCATTACAATAATTCTGAATGCATTTGACAGAAGAGTATGAGGAGTTGAAATCCCTGATAGTTTGAGGGAAAGAATATTGTGATTTATAATTCGTAGTACAAGGATCGTTACTTAGCTATTGTCAAGAGCATATCGAATGTAATCTGTTATAAGAACCAGAGCAGTGGTGGTGCTACAATGTTTCCGAAAACCTGATTGAAAGGGAGTAAGAAGTTTATAAGATTCTAAATAATATCGGATCTGATCACTTACAATTTTTTCTAGATCTTTGGAAAGAGCTGGTAAAATTCTAATAGGTCAAAAGTCGTCAGCAAGGCATATGTCTTTTGCTTTGGGGATTGGTAGAATTCGAGCTATTTTCCACAACTTAAGTGCTTGAGTTAACTGATAGACTAAAGAGATTTGTAATTCGGGAAAGAACATACGGTAATATTTTTGTAATTAACTCCAGGTAAATTTCATCTGCCTCTGTAGCTGAGGATTTTATTTTATTGATAGGATTTTCAACTATCTACGAACTTACGCTTGTCATAGAGAACGAAGTTTGGCTGTTAGAGTAGGATGTATTGCCATTAGGCAGCCAATTATTCTATATTATTAGAACGTTTATACTACAAGACGGCTCATTAAGAGTGTCAAATGCAATAGGCATAAGTGTGTCATTTACAGAATGTTTTTAAACCTCTTATTCCAAGAACTTTTAGTCTTTTCCATAATTGGTCTTTGTTTTCTATTATCATAAGCAAATTTTAGTTTAGCTTTACGTATAGATTGAGTACAGCGCTTTCGAATGACTTTATACGCTTCAAAACTCTCTTCGGATCCAGAGGGGTTGAGTTGTTTTTCTATATGCTCCATTTTCTAAACACCATTAGGTTTAGTAGCTCCTTGTTGATCCTTGGAGCAGCGCTACGAAATACACGTTTCCTTTTAATGGGGCCTTCTACGTTATATAGTTGAATAATTACCGAGTTAAGGAAGGAATGTTGAGCATCGACTGATGGGAACAAATTTGTTAAATGCCATGGCATAGAAGCAGCATCCGCTAAGAAAGAATTATTGTCTATCTTAGTTAATTCTCTATCCCATATGATTTTTGGTTTAAACCGATAATTTTGTAGAATACGAATATAAGTTCGTGTCTGGAAACCCGAGAAACTGGGAACTGTCCAAATTTAAGAACTCAGTTCATGTTCGAGACAAGGAATACATCAAGGAGGCTTTCACCATGTTCGAGACAGTGATCATAAAGATAAAGAAATTTACTTATTTCTTCTTCAAAATTATTAAAATTTGCTCCTGGATGTCGGTATGGTGCTGCTCAAAGTATTTTCTTTTCTTCCAATATAATTTCCAGAATGATATATTCAATGCGGAATACAAAGGAGCATGGTGATTGCGCTAGAATTTGGCATTTAAGTCTTGACGGAGATACACCGCACCTGCCTCTTTTGAAATTCGGTCTTAGCGATAAAATTAAAAGTTTTGTGCTGGGATTCGCCCAAGCCTCTGAGACTGCAATGACATGTATTATACCAGCAGATTAAACAATATTTGGAAGTCAACAAAATGCCTCAATAAGCTTTGTGCATTAGTGCGTACTGCATTAAAACTATATCTGCAGGTTTTGCTAAAGTCATTTGGCAGACATACCGCGGGCATTAAGTGTTTCGACTTCTTTGGTTCTTCCTTCTCTTAAAATGGAGAAAACAGGTTACAAAATTTGGAAAAGAAAAAAGATATATTCTTGTTCGCAGAGTCTGCCATTTCCAGTTGTATAAAGGAAAAAAGGAAAATGGAGAGAGAGAGAGAATAAGTCTTTCATCCCAGTATTGTTTGATCGCGAGGGAAGGGAGACGTAAATGACACCATTCATTGACAAGGTTAGATGATTCTTTATACACCCACTCAACAACGTCATACAGCTGGAGGATTTTAAACAAATAGGAATTTTTAGACATTCGTGATGTTGAAACCCCTCTCGAGTGAGCAACGGAAAAAGAGGTGGGAGGGATGGAAGAAGAAGCTAACAACAACAATTCCGAATCCCATTTTTGTTCAGTCATTGTTGGCAACTGCAGCTAGTAAGCAATAGCTTTGCTAAGGTGATAATGCACCCACATCATTGTAAGAAACAAATTCAATAAACATGAATCAGATGCAGAGTGCTTTGAGGAGCATAATATGCCGTGTTCGTTTTGCATTTGTGCATCTTTAGAGTTTACTTCGTAACAATTTTAGAAATTTTGACACACAGATAATGGAAAACAAATAAAATAACGCAATAAACGTTTAAATATAAGCTTCCCGAAGCATAGTATTTTATATGCTCCCCAAATACACACATGAAATATATGCAAATATTCCGATATATTAGGGAAGATGATATACAGATGCTTATCAGAATAATGGAAACACCTGTAGTTGACAACACGTCAGATGTATGGGTTGGCAGTGGTGTCGTGGCGACCGCAGCGCCGGACTGCTGGTGGTGGTGTGTTAGGTCGGTCTCCACACTACGTCAGGCGTCGTGGAACAGGAGTGTGCAGTTTCTGCAGCAGACGGAGGTAGTGTAAAATGGGAGACCTCTCAGAGTTTCAAAGAGGGCAAATTGTTGGTGCGCGGTTATGTGGAGTGAGTGTGACGGCAGTGGCTAGTGTGTTAGGTGTGTCGCCAGGGACAGTGTCGAAGGTGATGACGGCCTACACAACACACGGGAAAACCACATCGGGGAAGCGGAACAGTGGGCGGAAGAAAAGCATCAGTGACAGGGCACGCCGGGTATTAAAGCGCATTGTAACGCGGAACCGTCGTGCCACTGCGGCGCAAGTGACGGAGGAACTCAATCAGCACCTCCCCTAACCTGTTTCGACAATCACAGTCCGCCGCGAATTACATGACATGAACTTACGGGGTCGTGTTGCACGGGTCAAACCTCTCATCAGGGACCAGAACACTTTAGCACGCCGCAAATGGTGCCGCGACCATGCAACTTGGACCGTTGACGACTGGAAACGTGTGGTATGGTCGGATGAGTCACCATTCACCCTATTCCAAACCACGGGCCGTGTTTATGTGTGGAGAACGCCCGAAGAAGCGTATGATCTGCAGTGTCTCCGCCCAACTGTGAAACATGGCGGCGGCACGGTGATGCTGTGGGCCGCAATATCATGGTTTTCATTGGGTAATGTGGTCACACTTCGCGGACGCATCACTGCCAACGATTATGTCGCAATTTTAGGAGACCACTTGCATCCTATGGTCCGGATGTTGTTCCCGGACAATGACGCCATATTCCAGGATGATAATGCACCCATTCACACAGCTGGAGTTGTTGCAGCGTCGTTTGAGGAACATCGGGATGAAGTTCAACACCTCCCCTGGCCCGCCCAATCCCCAGATCTCAACATAATTGAACATCTGTGGTCCATCTTGGAAACACGACTCCGGCGACGATTTCCACCTCCATCCTCTCTCACAGAACTGGCCGATGCCCTGCACGAGGAATGGTGTAATATTCCACTTGCTACCATTCACGACCTCTATGCCTCCATCCCACGTCGCATCAAGGCTGTTCTGAAGGCGAAAGGTGGCCCGACACCATATTAATCTGGTAAGTTGCACTTTCGTTCAGGTGTTTCCATTATTCTGATAAGCATGTGTACAATTGTTTAAGTGTTGATGAGATGATACATAACTGCACAATTTTGGCAACACTCTTGAGTTGCTCCTTAAATAAGGCCAGAAGGAGATTTGTACACGGTATACAAACAGAAGCAGAAAGTCGAATAACGAATTGTGGTATTTTACAAAATTATAGAGAGGATACAATCAAGTTCTTATAAAACGCATTATACACGAATAAAGCACAGACAGATACACACACAAAAGTAAAGTGCTTACTACTATTAAGGTTCTTCATTTGTCATCACAAATGATTGAGAAAGCTCAGTTGTAATAGTTTCCACGACTAACCAAAATAATGCGCTCATCGTTAGACCACGTTATTGAGAGTCGTTATGACTCGCTTAGCACGACGAAGGAGCTGGAGACGCTTCATAGCCAAGGATTCAGTGATGAAGTTACTGCCTTTTAGTATTCTTTTTAAATTTCAGATTAAGTCCCGGGATCTATACGATTCAAATTTGATAAAAGATTTACTTCCACTTCGTACAATTTCCGAGGCGGAACTGCTTCGTCTACTGGTGTCCAACATGTGAAAAGGTCAATTCGTTCAATCGTAAGGTTCACAGCAAGCTTCTAGCTGAATGTGTCAAGCACTAGTTTTCTGGGATCCTCCCGTGGTGTTTCCGGTAAGCCTTGGAGAACCAAACACTATATTCTACTATATTGTTCTAGCTGGTCGATGCAATTGCCGTGGTCACGTATTTCTCATCGCATATCTGAAATGTCCTTCTTTAATGACTAGATCCGTCGGAAAGTCGTAGTGGCTCACTGTGCACTTTGTTTATAGATTGAGGTTCATAACTGTTCACTGAGCGATTTTAAACCTGACGACAATTTGTCTTCGATTTACTAATACATTCTCGAATGTTATTGCAGCTTTGGTCCAGACTTTTATCCTTTGTAGTCATTTCTCGATCGAAGTTGCAACACTGTAGTGGAACAGAAAAGAAGAACGCTTAGGCGGAAAGACAAGTAGCAAAAAATTATTAAACTTGGGGAATATCTCATTATCTGGTGAACCGCCAGACTGTTTATAAGTTGTTTTAAACGTAACTTAGCAAACGTATTATGATGATACGGGATCGTCTACTCTATTTTGCTATAAGTTTTTTTCGCGTGAAGTACACAGCCGACGTTATACACTTTTGCTTCCTTCCGCCATCCCCACAGTTAGTCGTAAAGATGCTTCCTACAGATGACTACGCGGTTTTATCGCAAACTGCAATAGACGTGTGTACCAGTATATGACAAAATATCTACTAACACTGCTATTAACTATTTTATTTTTCCTTTTTGTGAACTGATAATGCTGTTGCCCTTGTTACAGTCCAAGGCAAGGAGGATTATGTTTTATGGTGCTATTCATGTTTTATTCTTTCTGTTAACATACTTTCGCTATGCAGCTTATCTACATATTTGCTTATACATTTTTAAAATATCAAATATAATATTTTGTATTGTTTTGTCGTTAGTGTGTTCCAGAAACTTGGCAATTATCTGCTTCTTTTTCTTTTCTATTTATTGAAGTATTTTAAAGATATATTTCAATGCTGAAGGAGTAATACATCAGGGGAAAGGAAAATCGCCATATATTCTACTTAATGTCAATGTATTATTACTACGTGCAAATATTCCAATTAAAAAAACTGGTTTAATACAAGTGTCGAGAGATACTTACATTGTTCAAACTAACAGGCATAAAATATGTATAGAAAGTGTGAAAAAGCTTCTTTTCATCAAGTAAATGCCAGAAATTATGACCAATCATAGATTTATACGAACTTTTAAAAGGTATTATCTACGTATCTGGAAGTTGTTCTTGTTGTTTATTCTGATTTTCTATTGTTTAAAACTCAGCAGTAAAGAGCCAAAATACATGTTGATCCAGTAGTTAAAAAGTCAGCTCACATCGTTTTGGGTTTTCATAATTAGGATTTGGATTTACGTTATTTTCTTGTACACTTTTTTGCTTTTATGAACTTGCTTTTTACTTGTTGTAGCATTAAGAGGTCGTCTTGTGTCTTCATGTGGAGTACACCATAACGGGTATTCTTAATTCTTAGCTAATATTATCCATATCAATAAGTCTGGTAGTTCATGCACTTTGAGGAGTTTTATTAGGGCCTCTTTCCAAATTTCATTATTGCTTGTCATTTGTCCGCTATCTTTAAAACTATTAAAAACAACACGGACATAGCGTATGGCCTCTTAAAATCGAAAACTGATTTTTCTTTCGTTTTAAGTAAATGATTCATGTATTATATGTTTGTATTTCTCATGTAATGTTGTAAAGCTTAATAATTTTGAAAAAATGGCACGCAGCAGATTTAAAATAGATTGAGCTCCTCATCAAACTGTAATGTATATTATGACTATGATTTATTCAGCTATTTAAAGTTTTTAACGCAGTGTGATTTGCATGTAAAAACTTGTATTTTGCAAATACTGAACCTGGTGAATATACATAAGAAATATTTCATAAAGGAAGTATGATTTGTTCTAGTCTAAAACAGTCATCAAAATTCACGTTTGAGCTTGCCTATTTGGTTTTTGAACTAGTATTTTCCTAAGTTACGAAAATTTCGTATTTTACTCTGTGCAACTATGTTGACCAAGTATTTTAGGTGTTTTACATATGACAGCTATTCATACTACAACAGTTTACGTTGGTTTTGTACATTGATCTCTAGCTACATTGTGACACTTATAAGGAACGAGATAGCGTATGTTCATTTTAAATTGTGTTTTTGGTATTAGTGAAAAAACATATATTTTATCAGCATAGGAATGACATCTTTAATATAACTTGTATTAAGTAATGGCTTTCTTTACATATTTCAGGACCGTATCTCATCTACATTTCATGGCGACAATTCACTATCAGAGGCAGAAAATGCAAATTTGAATGAAGATTGTTCCAGTGTTGTGGCGAACGTAGTTTCAGATTTGTTGATTGTTATTTCAAATACAGAAAATGTTTCCCAAAATGCGATGGAATGTTACGAAAATCTTCGAGATAATCGTATAAAGCAAGAAGGCACAGAGGATGTCATTACCTTAAGTAATTTCAAGTACCCCGAAGATGCAAGAGAAGCTTTAGATAGTGATTTAAATGAAGTAGGCTTCAAGTTACTTGCATCGTATTCAGGAATTAGATCAGTAAATCCAAAGGGAAATTTACCTAATCCGGAAATCATCTATATAAAAGAGGACAGACCAGAAGATCCACTAGAAGTAACTGAAGACGTAGATTCTTTAAATGTGTGCAAAGGGAGAACATCTTTAGAAAGTGCCATAAGTGACGGTAAATACAATTTTGCACCTACATGTACTTCGGAAACAATAGAAACTAATATTGCATCACAAATCGTTGCGAATTGTTCGGCAAACGAGAGCAATCACTTGGAAGGTGGGTTGTTTAATTCTCCGTGTTTTCTATCTTGTAAAACATGCGGGAAAGAACTTCGATTGGGGAATAAACTCAAACTGCTTGCGAATGGAAACCAAGACAAGAATTTCTGTAGCAAATTGTGTGAAATCAAACATTCTGGTACACCTGAAGAGGCAAAGGATTTGAAAACTGTTGAATGCCAGCTTTGCTTTAAGAAAATTTCACGTCGATCTGGATTGCAACGGCATTTAAGAACCCACAGTGGGGAGAGACCCTATAAATGTCACATTTGTATGAAATCCTTCTCAGATTCCTCTAACTTACAGCATCACCGAAGAATTCACGATGGTATAAAGCCATATGAGTGCGATCATTGCAAAGGAAGATTTTCGTCGATTCGTGATTTGAAACGTCACATAATCATACACAGCGGGGAAAAGCCATACGAGTGTAAAAGCTGTCGAAGAAAATTTTCCTTTTTGTATAGCTTAACAGCACATCAAAGAACGCACACAGAGGACCAACCTTACATATGTGAAATATGTGGAATGAAATTTAAAGCGATAAGTTCACTGAAAAGGCACATGAAAGTTCACACAGAATAAAGTTCCATTTACTTCAAATACTGCAACTAAAGGGTTTCATTTTTATTTGGAGGACAACACGAAATGCAATACACGATGGAATGACTATACTAATGAACATACAAATGTATTTTATCTGTTATTTAGCATAAGAATAATCTATACAAGCGTGAATGAAAACACTTTTATTTTATGTGCATTGATTGAAATAATAATTCTGTAAATTAAAATTCATACGCCTGGGATGTAAATATTTAAACTATAGTAATTTTTCAAGATTATTTATTTACCAAGGCGATGGTAAGAAGTTTTGACTGTCAAATTTGGAATCTACATGGCCTGTGCCCTTAATTCATTGGTTGTGTGTTTTAAAATCAGGTCTAAATTACCAACTGGTCTCTGCTGTCATCTTTAAAATAGTCCTCTTTTGCAGCTAGGGTCAGCGCAACGTTGGCGCGCTTTGCAAAGCAACCTTAAAGCCATGAATTTTCAGTCCTGTTTTGTTGAAATTCCTTAACATTCTGGAATCTATTCCCTGTGAGGGTGAGTTTGAATATGGGAGAGACGAGAAGTCACATAAGGGAATATCTGGCGTGTATGTTGGTGTGGAATCACAGGAATCCGTTAACAGTGTTCACGTATAACGATGCTTAATCGCGAGCCACACGCGGCGGTCGAGCATCTGGTTGTTTTTTTACGATTAACATTCAGTAGACTCCTATAAGACATTATGTAAAACACTTTATTCACATTGGAGGCACAAATTCACGGTGATCTAGGCCGTCAACATAAAGCACAATCAACACCACTTTTACAAGGGTCAGACTTCCCTTAGTTTTTCGGTTTTGCAAGATTCTTCCAAAATGATGCCTTTAATATTTGTACGTCTCTGTGGTCGATTTCTCGAGCTTAAAAGAACAACACACATATTCGCTACTCCTATAGATCTACTATTTCAGACGGCAACAAATGACATCCTACCACTGTCAAACTACCGCGTTTTCTTCAATACTTACAGGCCATCGGCGTTAAAGTACTGTCATTTAATCCTGATGTGCTTCCATATCTACTGCCAGTATGATATCGATGCTCAGCTAAACCGGTTTCAAAACGACGTTTGCGAAAATTAAGGAACAGACGTGAAGTTAAAACAATTTAGCAGCTTGAACAATCAGCACTGCAACCAGGAGAATCCTTACATATTTATTCTACAGATGGTAATTCAAACAACTTTGTTAATAGCTATTACGAACCTATATATCACGAGTCACATCTCAGATAGAATATTGCACAGATTTTGTGTGGACATTGGTAGTTTTCTTGAACTTGTATACCATAGTCTTACTTAAAAGGCGCATCTTCAAGAATATGTGCAAAAATATTAGAATTCGTTTCCCCTATGTTTTAGTAGTAGTGGCGTTCTTGATAATAGATACCGCTAAGTGTATTTCAGATTCCATAATTTGATAAATTGACCATACATAACAATTAACATTGCTTATATCTTTAGTGAAGAAACTTTTCGAAATTAAATAATTATCTGTGGTGAATTAGTATTGGATAGTGAAGTAGAGGATATGTTTGACAAAGTACAAACTTCAGTGCGTCACAGTTACTACCAAACAGAAGCTCTTCAATTATGTCGAGGAGAAGGTTAGTTATCTCCAGATCTATTCGCGGCCGAAAACTATTCACCTACATTTACTTGCAAAATTCATCGTCTGGAGGAGGTTGACTGAAAAGTAAATAATGTTTTAAACGACGGTCTAGAATACAGTGAAGATTCAATCCTTTGAAATTTAAAAAGAAAAGCTAGTTTCAGATTGCTTCTTGCAAAAGTTATAGACTGAAATAAATAATTCATGTCAAAGAAAAATTAAAATAAAATAATTTTTTCAGTATAATTCTTGATCATATTTTTTAATTGAATTTACGATAAAGAGACAGTCTCGAAATTGCTTAACACTATACCTATTTATAATAAAAAGCAAGGTTTATATTACGTTTGATTTATAATATACCGTAAATATTTCCAACAAGAAACGACAATAAATCTAAAAAAAATTACTGATTGTCTACAACCAACAAACAAATCGTAAGCTTAAAAAAAAACTGGTTATTATAATATTTATTAAAGAACCCGGTTCAAAATGTACGTTATATATTCAACACAGTTATTAAAAACTGTATTGATCTCAAAATGGAGAATAGGTTTAAATAGTCGATAAGACAAATCACAATAAATTAAATATAAAATTTTGTGAAATCATGTGATGAGCAGATAATACGAAACCCATCGTGTGGTTAAGGACGAGAATCGTAAACTAAACTAAAATATAATTGAATGTAAGGAAACTGCCAGTTATACGGTTTTTATAAAGTTCTTCGATTAATTCAACCACAGCCTCTTTCATCCAATCATTTGATTTATTTTCTGCATTAAAAGTTACATTGAAATTGTAATCACCTTCGTTTGATATGTTGTCTCAGTACTAGTACCAAATTAATAACATAATGCTCTATTATTAGGAGTGTCAAAAGAACAAGAGGCGAATACGTGATAGGACACGTGAAACAACAGGGGCGACGGATAATGTCCCACGAAGAGCCCTTCTTTAAAGGGCGTTGTTATGGTAGGATACTATGAGGTACCATGTCCCATAAATAAACACTTTCCTACCTCGAGACAGGTCAGTTTCCTCACTTAACTATCTTGCAAGGGACTCAAAAAAGGACACGAAAAACATGATAAAGACATTTCATAGATTACCAGCTTATCCGGATGAAGTTGTGCACATGAATCACCGGCACAATATGTACATGAAAATTAATCTAGACCACCAATGTGTCATTACTCCAAGTTCCATAAGTTTCCAAAAATAACATTGAACCAATCGTGTTAAGAAAGACTGAACTCACCTACACGTCTGGTGGGATTCCTGCTGTCTTTAAAACTAGAAAAACTGTTCACAAGACACACTTGGATCACCTTGTCTCAAAACTTAAACTCAGAGATAAAAATGGATAGAGTTCCTAGATGTACTGGTGTCTTGATTGACGGTGACTGTTGTTTTGTTGCCTAATGTCCATCTGCCCTGGTAGTCCAAATCATTTTTACCACAACATTTTCCAAATAAGTTTAAAAACTGCCGAACTGGAGTTGAACGAATACTTTTCAGAAGGTCTAGCCGAAACGATAAAATACTTAATCATATGTCGTTATCTTATTATTTATTTACTGAATCCTGTTGTTTAATGCATATAGATTTACACTTGAGAATGCGTCTTGGTTTCCTCTCTCGTTGGAAGTTAATTAGGTGATGTGTGTTGATGTCTTTCTGATAAATAACTGATGCAATGTCCTCCGTAAATGAGTCTCTTTTATCACTGTTCTTCTTGCATCGATGTCTCAATAGGTGTCGAGAATTGGAGATTGTAAAGTTGTACATCTAAACCTAATATTGTACCACAGTGGCCTAAGTGAGTCTCCTCGAGCATACTCTGAGTAACTCGTTTATTGCACTTTACTTAGGAACTAATACACACCATCTTAAACTAGCATGACATAATAGAATGAAAACAAAATTTAATTTCCTTATTTCCAAAATTTAATATTTTCGTCACACTATGCACATCATCTCCGATTAAGCTTTCAAATAGAAAATCTAATTTTTGTACCTGTTTTGTGTGTTTTTATAACGTAAGAATTTCGTGGTAAACTGTTGACTTCGTGCTATTGTTTTGTTGTATAGTACATTTTCTAAGTTTGTATTTACGATTCTTCCAGTTTTGTTCATATACTTTCTTCGATTCTGCATTGGTCTTTATAGAGTACTAGGACTCAATTTTAGTAGATTATACTTGATATATATAAGCTTCATTCCTAAATATACAGTATACACAACTTTAGAATGTAGTTTCGTTAGGTCGTTAAAAGTTTTATGTGTGAAGAATATATTTACTCTAAATGAAAACGTAGTATTGTGATACGCTATGTATATAAACGATGTATATGGTACACAATATTTCTTAAAGCTTAGAATCCTCAATGGGCATTTTGTTAATGTGTACTCGGAAATCATTTCAATGAATTGAATTCCATACCTTTAAATTAATGGAATAAAATTTCATGTGGTATTGTACTAAAATAAATTATGTTCCAAGGCTCTTAAATTCAACGTTTTAGTTTTGCATTAGCATAAATAGAAGTTATATCAAACGTTGAATATTGAATGTGTATGGAAGCGCGTATCAGAAGCTTCTGGTTTCGATATCATTGATGGCCGATCCAGAGAAAAATTTCCTTAATGACATTAGACAAATAGTGGGAAGGTGCTTTGACGTTAGTCTTAGCCGACTTCTTCCCAGATCATTTCCTCTACCCTACCCGATCTGACACATATATGCTTAAAGACCATAAATGAATTCAAATCAAAGAAGATTTTCGATACTACTAGTACGTCATGTCTAGAATACATTGAATATTGATGTTCAGTTTATTCATGCTTTATACGAATCAAAATCGAACTTAATAACACTTCATAATATCATCTTCTTCCAGTAAAATTCTGGAACACACTAATACAACTATCTTATTCGTAGTCCCATTTTTGAAATGAATCATCTAAATAGGCGTTATATGAATAAATACAATTGGTTAAAGCACGTGAGTAGTATTAATCCATTGGATGATGCCATGGCATTCATTTCATGTCCACATGACGCCCAATAGAGGAGTTAAGGGACGTCCATTGGACCGCTCAAGTAGAATCGATGGTTACATCGAAGCATGTACATATCGGCTACGATTATGGACCAATACGGATTTGAGCGTATGTTCATTGTTGATGGTCCATAACACGCACACGTGTATCCAACGGTTATCCACTGGATATGCCGTTTTACGTACATAAGACTCTCATGGAGCTCTATGAGTAAAATTTTGGCGGCCCTGTCGGGCGTTCTTGAAGGTAAGTTACTGGCAATTGTTGCTCTCTATTGGTTTTAGTTAGACATTGTTCGTTGCCTTAATGACAATATAGATTATTAGTTTGAAATTTTAAATTGAAGACCTTAATTGCAAAACATCCCAAGTCCACCAAAGTATTTTTTCAGGAGGAACGAAAACAGTCCAGGGAACTCATACGTTATCCCATTCAGCTTAAATTAAGTTGTATTAAAAATGATTTCTGTATTGGGATTAGGATGTAATATTTATGCAAGTGGATAGCCCTTGGTTTCGTCTTTAGCTTCCTGGCTTTCGTGAGCCTGGTCCCTAGCATCCGTTCTGTTTTCTTTTGTTTCTAGTGTGTTCCAAGTCCTCATAATATTCTCATAAAGGAGTCTGTCCTGAGCTATCATCTCAAGACCGACACTCTCAATGTCATGTTCCCATTTCTTCAGAGCCAGCAGAACGTCCTGAGAATCCGCCCTCCAGAGCCCCATCCATATGGCTGGAATAACTATGTTTACTTTTTTGTCATGTTTAACTGCCGAGAGTAAGTATAATGTAAGTTCTAAGTCTTCTTGGAAGGTTTCTCTGGATGGCTATATGTTAATAATTTTGCAGTTGTACCTATTTTGTGATAGGTAGATTTCTAATCTCTTATTGTTTTCTAATTTGATGTCATAATATTCCAGTTTTTCTAGATTGTATTCATCGTGTGACAGAGCCACCGTCTGGGCGAAACCCCTGGGAAAGGTGACCAGGTTGCGGTTAATATAATGGAGTATTATTTGGTCTTCCTGTTCCATATTTATGTGCCCATGCTTTATTACGAGAAATTCTTCCGTTCATTTTGTGTTTTCTGTTACCCAGTTACTAAAGTTTTCTACCTTCTTATTATTATTAAATTCCAAAAGTCTTTCTAGGCTTCTCTTTTTCCTGCATGGGGGGTTCTTCTTTTTTGAGGTTGGTGATGCTTTTGTCTCGACTCGAACTGGATTACAATCCATAATCGAAACGATCTATGACTCGTAACGCCAACTTGTACTGTGGGCATTCTTGTTGCGTTTTGGCCCCACACAGCTTTTTCCTCGAATTGCAGGGAATGCATATCTTCTTATCCTTATCTTTGCACTCCATCTTTTTGTGGCCTTTTTCGCCACAGCAGCCACAACGCGCGTCATTTCTACAGTGGGCTGCTATGTGACCGTAATCATGACAATTCAGGCAAGTTGTTACCACAAGAAAATTCTTAACATTGGTAGCTTCGTAGCCGATGTAGACCCGCGGATTTCTTAAAATGGTTTCCCTTACATGTTTGGGTACCTCAAACACAAGATGGTACCTATCTTGATTCTTGGGACCCGTTTTAAATCTTGGTCTTATGAGCTGTTTCTGTTCGTCGGTCAGCTCTTGAAGATTTCTCTCTATGGGTTCCTCTATTGCCTCGTTCTCCTTGAGCTCGGATGGTATGTTATACATTATCATTAACGGGTTGCGCTTATTGCTCTTATTGGTTAGATCGAAGTTTTGGATCATTCCTGGGTGCTGCCTAATCTTCCCCTCTTCCTGAGCTGTCACCATCTGCAGGATGAGCGCTGTCTTTGCTCGTTTAATTTGAAAGTTGATCCGGTCCTGCCTACTCACTGTCCTGGTTAACCTCATTCTTGCATCCTTGAGGCTTTCTCCCTCCTTCGGTTCAACGACGGTTGTTGGTCTGGAGTTTCTTTTGTTCGACTCAATCAAACGCGTCTTTTCCGGAATTTTGGTAGTGTCCCTTTTTAACATTTCTAAAAAACTCACTGTCGGTGTTGTTGCCACGCATAGTCCTTTAGTTGTCTTTAGGCTACCATTCTCCGTGCAGAGTTTCTTAATTTCTTCTTCCAGTTGTCGCATTTTCTCCTCGATTTCAATTTTTCTCGTCTCTACTTGTCCGTTTATGATCTCCTATTCCTTTACGTGAATACTACCTTTGATTGCATCTTCTCTCAATACATTGATATTTCTCTCTTGTTTGTATAGCTAATGCTCTCTCTCTTCTAGTTTGGTCTGGAGTTAAACTAGCTTGATTTCACAATTCCTTAGCCTTTCGTTTTCTTTTTCAAGTTTGACTTGGTTTCTTTCTAGCTCGAGTGTTCTACCCTCTAAAAATGCCTGTTTGATCTTGAGATCCTCCATTTCCTTTTCTTCCTTTCTTCCTTTAGTCATCTCCTCCTCTTCCAGTATTCTCTTCCTCTTGGTTGTATCCTCGGATACTGGATTTGGTGTTCCTGGTCTCCGCATCCCGGTCAGTGTGTCCTTTTCTCACGTTCCTCAGAGACCTTGATGTTCCATCTTTGTCCCTGTGTATTTTCTCCCATTCTGCATACACTTCGTCGATTATGCCCTGTTTCAGTTCTTTGTCCTCTTTATTGGATCGATGTTTCGTAGCATTTATTTCCTTTTTCTTCGCCTTGCTTTGAAATCTAAGGTAGAAAGGGTTGTTCGGGTACTCACGAGTGTCCGGCGCTAGGCTTAGCCATTCAGCCTCAAATTTTTCCAGACCCGATCTGGTGACGTCCGCGAGGTCGAACCTTTTCGCCATTTTCGATTTCGGTTTCGCACACTTGTAAAAAGTACACTACACACAGTATACAGTACACCAGAACACAAAAAGGAATAGTGTTTATCACTTATGGAAGAAAGCGGGTGCACCCCCAGGACCGCGGTTCAAGGCACACGACACCCAGAAGGCCGCAGACCTCCGGGAAAGGGGAGGGTGTGGGAAAGGGAAAAAAGAGGAAAAGGAAAAAAGGGTAACCGAAAGGCCTAAAAAATCTTTTTTTTTAATTTTTTAATTTTTTTCACACTTTTCGGGGGGGTCAGTACCCCCGGGGATCCACCCTAAAGCGTTCGCGACCAAACTCCAGGTCGAAAACATTCCCGGGGGGTCAATAAGTCCCATATATGAGGTCAACGGCCCCCCAAAATATCATGAACCCATCACCAGCGGCCCGGAAGGCACAGACCTCTTAGCCCTCCATGTTCCTTATATAGGCACTACACAAAGAACTTAGTAAAATTTTTATTATTGTGGAGGAACCGGGACTTAGAATAATTTTATCTGGCAATTGATTGTCCTTTCAAGGACTCCGGATGTCCACGGTCAAAGACACTCTGGTGATGTAGAGATCTCAGAGCCAACGTGGATGACTTCTCTTTATTCCCATATGATTAACATGGGAAATTTATGTTCCTGATATCTCCTTCAAAAAAATAACACGAGGTCCACACCTTCAGGTAACGTTCCACTTATGTTCATGAATAAAAATATCTACTTACTTTTTTGGTCCGCCCCGTTTCTCCTCATGAAAAACACTCGAATCAGGGAGCAGTCACGCACACGTCTATCTCGCTTCAAAGCCTATACTCAAGTCCTGCGCTTGGAGATAGGGACACCGCGAGTAGTTATCTATTGAATTGAACAATATTTCTGCAAACTTTGGTGCTCCTACGTCATATGTAATGGAAGCGACGCAAGGAAAAAAACAATTGTATACAAAATAGGTTAACCTCTAATAACTGCGGTGCTTTGGGATAGTGGCAGTTTCAGAATTTTTGTGTGTAATAATGTTTATGCCTATTTTGGTGGTGATAGGTATAACGAAATGCAAATAAGTCGAACAATAGCATATTATTATAAGTTTGCTACATTGATCTACTGCACGAATCATGACTGTTCCTGTAGGGCTGAGCTAGTCTAACAAAAAAATTTGCCACAACAGTTCTAGCCTCTTTGTACACAATAGCATTTTTCTCTATGCATTCCACAGAAGTGTAACGTCCGGAGTTAATTTTAGACTATTCGACTTCACTCACGAAGCTCTTTCAGGAAATGAATATGAAGATACACTTTCCATGGTACCAATCAGTGTGTTCTCCGAGTAAGATGTATTAGACAATCTTAAACGTAATTTAAGTAGATGTACAGTAGAGTCTCGATAATCGAATGTTCCGTATAATTCGAGGCAGCAAACTATATTTTACAAGTCTCCCGCTGGTAACAAACGACAATCTATTCCCTGCGCGCTTTGAATTACATTATTGTATAAAGAGATAACACAGTTTTCTAGCAAATAACAGAATGAAATTAAAATGTAACAGTTGCTTCTGCTTGATTATTCTGTGTTGGCTTCTCAAATGCAGATAAGTTGACTTATAAATAATTTATATGTACTGTATTTCGTGTATTCTATACGCACTATACTGTACTTGTAGGAAATTTGTGAAAATATTTTTATTGTCTCCGTATTCGTAGAATTCGAGTTTACTATAATCCGAGGTCGCCTCAGTTCTATCCAACTCGAATCATCGACACTCTACGGTATTGAGAACTATTTCGAGTGTCATTTACAAAGCTGACACCGCTGACCCTCTTACTTGTCAAGTTATGACATTATTTGTAACGATACCAAAATGGCTTTAAACCCCTGTAGCTCCAAAACTAATCAAATTTAATTTTTTTTTCAAAGATTTTTTTTTCTGTTTTGATGTGAGTAATCACACCTCAAAGTTTTCACCATTATTGAGGGACACGCTGCACTATAGGGCAAGGCAAAACTCCTGAAATTAGAATGGAAGCTTTGGTCTCCATTTCTAAGACTTGATGTAGGTAAAAAGAATTTCCTATGGCAAATTTCAGATCTCTATTTTTTGATTTAAGGGTCCCAACTTTGGATTAAGAATGAGGCCAACATAGTCGCATGATAAAAAGTAGCTTTTCTGGACAGTAAGCTTAGTGTTACAAGAATATACATTTAAAATTTTAAAATAAATATTACTTAATTGTCTGCTTTCAGAAACGCATGCTTAGTGTCCAGGAATTCAAATTTCCCTCTTCGATTCCTCCGACGAAGGAATCATTCCTTGCCTGGCTTTATGACAAACTCTGTTTGAAGATCTGGGACTTCTTTTACTACTCATTTAACCCCTCGTGAATGATACTGAATTCCAGTAAATTCAAGTGCTTCTATCTCAATCTTTACCAACAGTTCTTCGTCTGGCATTGAGTTAGTCATGTAAAAAACCGGGAAAATTGAACGCCGCAAAGAAAAACATGAAAAACCGTTTTTTTGTATGCTACTTTGGAAAAGAAAAGTTTATCTGCCATTTTGATGAACTAACATTATTTGATTATTAATGAATACTTGAAACGTTCGCTTTTGGTAGAAATATACATTTATAATCATAAAATCTGTATTAAAACACGCAGAAACAAAATCGTGCTCAATTAATATGTATTCAGTTGCAGCTTGCTGCGCCATATGTATATTGCATTGCGTTATGATAGGATAATCTAATGCAGCGGTAAACCTATGTTTCTAGCTCAAACTTAATAACATCGCTAACCGTTAACTTTTGAAATATATGCATGTTACGAAAAGCCGTAAATATTCGTGTTTTATGAAAGTGAATACTGCCTTATAAATATGATAAACCCGTTCGACCTCTGAACAGTTTCAGGGTGAAACAGGTAGTATGTGAAAGCTACTAATAACTTATTTTGTAAATTATGACTTTATTG
>JAGDQP010001751.1:66502-116002 GCA_022664845.1 Lepisma saccharinum | reverse complement strand
TCAGATGTTTCAAATTGAGTACTGACATCAGAAATGACCTCCAAGCATTTACAAGGAAACAAAGCGTTCATCCCATCAACCACTACAGAGACTAAGCTATGGAGAACTGCATGTCAGCTACACTGTGGATTATCTTCATGAACTGAATATCTACAACTTGAAAATGATTATAAATGAAATATATTGTTTGTATTCATATTGTATTTCAGTACAATAAACTATACATTAATAATAGACCTTTCACCCTTGAAGAGCTACAAAAAAGTGAAAAAACATTAGTGCAAAGTGAACAAATAGTTCAAAACAAAACTGCAGAGGTTGTAACACTGCATGCTCAAAAGGAAGTTCTCTCAACCACCTGTGAAGATACCCCCACCTCTAGCGATAAGAGACAAACGACGAGAACCACTGGCTCAACCATGGTACAGCCCCCAAGGAACAAAGTTTGACAAAGAAAGGAATGTGAAGGGGGAAAGGGTAAGATTTCCTCAACTGAAGTCAGTGAAGTGTACAATCATTTTCCAAATGTAACTAGTGGTTTTAGTGAAACAAGAAAATCGCTGCGGCTTTATAATCAGAATGCTAGATCCTTGCGCGGTAAAACAAATGACTTTTTCTGTAGTGTAATATCAAATAATTACGATATAATTACAATTACTGAAACATGGACTAATGAATCTCATTATGACAGTGAATTATTTGATAATAGGTATACTGTTTTAAGACAGGATCGCAATATTAATAAAACTGGAAAGTCAAAGGGGTACTTATCTCGGCTCTTGAAAAATACAATTTGTGTTTATTGAATAGCTGTGATGATCAATATGAGTGTCTGATTGCTAGAATAACTGTAAAGGGGAGACCAATGTTTATCTGTGTTGTATATTTTGAACCGGTTTCAGGTATAGATTTGTATGATAACCTATTTGCATGCATTGAATCCACTTGTCCGCAAGGCAGTCCTATTCTCCTCATTGGTGATTTCAACTTACCGGAGATAACCGGTACCGAATTCGATTTTGAGCAAAGCGCATCTTTAAAGTGTAGAAATTTATATAATTTTATAAATTTTTATGATTTGAGATCATTCAACAATGTTGCCAATAATAATAATCGCACACTAGATCTAGTTCTGTCAAATCTTGAAAATGTTGAAGTTAATAGAGAATTGTTACCGTTGGTACCGGAAGATATCCATCACCCAGCTATAATAATAGAAATAGTTAACAGAAAGGTCAAGAAAGAAAAGCAGAAAAGTAACACTTATTATTATAATTTTAGGAAGGCAAATTTTCTGATGTTGTATCAGGAACTACAAGCTATTGATTGGGAATTCTTACAAGCGTATCGGAATGTTAATAACTTAGTGAGTAAATTCTATGATATTGTCTATGAAATATTTGATAGGTGTGTTCCTCGTAAAATAAGTACTGTTTCAAAGTATCCGTGTTGGTTCACCAAAGATATTATTAGAAAACTTAAGGTCAAGGCATATTATCATAAACAATCCAGGGTCAAAACCATGAACTCAGCACCTTTCTATCAAGAATTTGCTCGATTACGTAGGGAAATTAAGAAAGACATTAGAATTGCTTATAAGAGTTTTATAATTAATTCTGAAAATAATATTAGTACCAACTCGAGCGAACTGTGGAATTTTATCAAAAATAAAAAAAGGCACCTACCGCCAAATGTATTAAAATTTGAAGGTCAGGAGCTATCTAGGAATGATGAGATAGGAAATGCATTCGCTCAGTATTTTCAATCGGTATTTCTATCCTCCTCTCACACATATAATAATTTTAATGGTGATGCTGTTAGTAATAGAAATGATGAAATAGGGACACGGTGCATTGACCAAATTCAACTAAAGGAAGTTGAAAATGCTATCAAAAATTTAAAATCGAAAACGTCAGTTGGTTCTGATAGTATACCCTCATATGTAGTTAAGGGATGTGTTGATATATTTAAATATCCCCTATTGATAGCATTTAACTTATCCCTAAAAACATGTACTTTCCCCGACAAATGGAAATCTGCCCTGGTTTGTCCTATCCCAAAATCTAATAATACTAGAGACATTAATGACTTTAGGCCAATTGCAATATTACCAGCTTTTGCAAAAGTATTTGAACAGATCTTATACAAGAGAATTGGTAATCATATTCAACCAGTTATTTCAGCTAAGCAGCATGGCTTTGTTTCTCAGAAATCCACGGTAACAAACTTAGCACTTGTTACGGACTACATAGCAAATTCGATGGACGAAGGCAAGCAAGTTGATGTGATTTATATTGACTTTGAGAAAGCATTTGACAGGGTTATCACAATATATTACTGGAAAAATTAAATCACTATCACTTCTCACCCACTGTGATTAGGCTCCTCTATTCGTACTTAACAAATCGCAAGCAATCAGTTGTCTATAAAGAATACAAACCATATGAATATTCTGCACTCTCAGGAGTTCCTCAAGGTTCGAACCTAGGACCTTTGTTATTCCTCTTATTAGTTAATGACCTTCCTGATTGTGTGTCTGATAATGAAAAATTGTTATTTGCAGATGACTTTAAAATATATACAAAAGTCAACTCTATCGGAGACTGCATAAGACTTCAGCAAAGCTTAGATAATATTGCAAACTGGTGTGCTATTAATCAACTTGGAGTCAACATAAGTAAATTTAAAGTATTATCCTTTAATAGATAAAAAAACCACTTATCAATTTGATTATTCCATTAATAAAGTTGTACTAAACAGACTTACCGTAGTTAAGGATCTTGGTATCAGTTTTGACTCGAAATTACTTTTACCATACACGTTACAAATATAACAAATGAAGCCTTGAAGTTACTAGGATTCGTAATTAGGACGGGAAGAGAATTCAACAACATATCAACATTGGAAAAAATTTACTATGCTTATGTTCGCTCCAAGGTAGAATATGCTTCTTCTATTTGGAATCCATGTCAATTGAAACATTGCCAACAATTAGAGAAAATCCAATCAAAATTTCTTAAATTCCTGACCTTTAAAGAAACTCGAATCCATCCTGCTTATGACAGTTACAATGCAGTCATTAAGAACTTCAATATTCAGAGCTTAGAACAAAGGCGCAACATTGCTGATCTGTTATTTCTGCAAAAAATTGTTCAAAATAAGTTAGATTGTATGGATTTAGTTTCGACATTACAGTTTCGTGTCCCATCATCTAAAACTCGCGTTAATAATACTGGTTTCTTCCAGTGTAAAAAGGCAAGAACCAATATCTTAATGAGGTCACCAATCTGGAGAATTTGTACTATATATAACCAACTCTGTACAGTTCACAATGATCTGGACGTATGCTATATGTCACCTAAAGAATTTAGAGATACAATTGTCAATAAACTCTGTACAACTACTTTGTAAAGCTTAACACTATAATTAGGCCATTGCCTGTTGTGTTGTCACTAAATAAATAAATAAATTGTTTAAAAAGAAATGAAATATTTTAACAATATGTTAATCATTATACTTTATTGAATAGATTTACAAAATGTGAACGTAAATATCGCAATAGTGGTATTTACCTTTTAGATAATACATATGTTTTGTTACTCCATACATATTTTAACTTGAATTCCTTGTAATTTTAGAAACATCTGACTCCATTGGGATGATAGTTGCATTCATCATCGGAACTGCACGTTTAGTTTTATTAGTGCAATGCACACCATGTTCAAAAGTACGTACCTTTAAAGAAAAATATTAATAAATACGAGGTTAAGACATTAATATTTTAAAGATTAATAAGCAGGGGAACCAACTTTATGCATTCTACAACTGTAAATTATGCTTTATTTTCCTTCACATCAATCTTTATTAAGCTTTTTCCTAAATTATATTTTAATATGTTATACCTTGAAATATATTTTATCTTTATCCATTTATATTACATAGTTGTTTTATTTTACTCTTTATTACAGAATCATTACAAATGTTTATGAAATTATTACTTTAAAAAAAATGCATGAATACAACATATTTCAGAATTCAAACAAGTTGCACTTAAAATTTCAACATAAATGGAAAATACGATCAATTTAAAAAACAAAGCTGTACATTAACTATCAACAGCTCCCTTTTGTTGTCTTCAATCTTCTTTATCCTCGCTATTAGTGATGACATCAGTGTTCCGGTCTGCTACCATATTGAAAGCAAGCCACAACTGAGCTTCAAGATTTTCTTCTGCTAACGAAGATCCCGTGGGTTTAAAATCCAGTTTAGAGTGGTAAAGCTTCTTTCAACTAAAGTATTAGAAAGAGGTAAAGTTAATGCTTTCATGGCCAAGGTACTGGAATTTGGCATCTTATCCAGGTTTTCCTCTTTAACAAAAAGGGGGAATTTGAAGCAATTTCCTCCTGAAGAATTACACGATACATGTAAACCACAATTGTTCCAAAGATATATCCACTTGAAAGAAACGTTTCAATTCTGTTGGTAGACCTGAAAACATACTTGGATTTGTCTGGTTGGGATCCAGATACTGAACCTGTTTCCTAATTTTGATAGCAACGTGGTGTCCATTCATATAAACTGCAAGCTTTTTGCACTGCACGCCAGAAGTTCCAAGAATTTCTTGAAAGGATGAAAGCATAAGCCACACCTGAATTACATCCTCACTGTGAGCTTCTAAAACATTTGCATGCAATTTTACCTATGGTAATAAGCTTCAACTTAATACATTCTTCTTCACTTCCAATTAGTACCTTGAGTTTTGTCACAGCACAACTTCCTTGTTCATCTTCCCCTTATAACCACCTCCGTAATGTGCTGTAACAAGTGTTGTAAAATTTTCTTGCCTGGAGAAAAGTCCCTCAATGAGTACTCATTGGCACAGGAGGCATACTGGTGGTCATTTCTGCTTTCCACAAGACGTTCAGCATTCTTTCCTGTCTGGCTGGTATTTTAGTCAAAGTTATTTGACCGGTGCGATAAAAGTATTAGCTACTTCCAGACTATTTCTGAACTTTTCCGCACGTAAGTGAAGGACATATGCCCTGCAAGTAGGAGGCATTGGTCTAGCAGCAACTGCAGCTAAGCGCATAGCAACGCTTTTCATCTATGGTACATTATCTGATATTAGAACTACAAACTGCCTTTCCATTAATACCAATATTACTTAAGGCATCAAGTACAGTGTCTACTATCACATCTGCGTTGCACCGTTGTACTATATTCGTTCTGACCATATGAAATCATTCAGTAGGTCCACTAAGTGGAGAAACAAGAACAATTACAAGCATATGATTTTAAAAGTACGTAGTTTCGTCAGTGACCACAGACATATCATTTTCTTCACACTTTGATTTTGTTTCATTCAGATCATCATCAGCACAACTACGTACACATTTTCTTAATGTACATTCACAGGGAGCTGTTGTAACTTTAGTAGATGATTTCATACAATTTTTGAACTCTTCATTTCTAAAACCTTCAAGAGGGATACAAGCTGCAACAAATGCTGTTACCATATTCTTGATCTTCAATTCATTTATGCGCATGGGTTGCACGAGTTGGGGAAGAGTAGCGGCTAAAATGCTCCCGCTGATTTCTGATTCACCCTCATTATTTGCAGTTTTCCTAAGGTAGTGTTTCAAAGCAGAAACATGTAATTACACAGTAGACTTCTTTTCATGTTAAATGCATTCAGAACAAAGACTACACTACCGCCTGTTAATTTGAAATGGTCAGTTGGGAATTCTCCCACTCACTGAGATGCTCTGGAATTCTCTCTCTTTGAAAATATTGTCTTTGTTATATATATACACAGGGTTCTGAAATAAAAAGCATTAAGAATTATGCTTTATGTTTGTTTCTGTCAATTATCCTTGATTCTGTTTATATAAATAGCAAATTTGGATACGTAAAGCGGTCAAAACCAGAGACATGGTATCAACCATATGTTAAATATTCCATTATTATTTTACTGCTTGTTATGCTTTATTCAGAAATACAGTTCAGAAACATATTCGTCCTGTTCAGAAATATAGGTTAATATTATTAGTACAACAACAATTTAACTTTTAAACATCAAATACACTGCTCGGCACGATTTCGTCTTTCTTTTAACTGCTTGCAACACATTTTATATTACATATTCAATGTTAATAAAATAGTATATATGTTGGTTCTTTACTACCTAAACGTTTCCATGTAGTGACTCACGCTCTAAATTTAATTCTCAAACCTATATGATTTTAACTGCGAACAAACATTATATATAATATTGAATTATAAGCCCATTAAGAGAAAGAAAAGCAGAAAAATGACACAACAGGAATATGTGCATTAAAACTAACTCGCACAATTCTTTTGGGGTAATATTTGGCATCATAAATGCATATTTAGTATGTTTTTTGCTTCTTGTAATATTTTGGGACACAGTGGCGTGATTACCTCTCCAACATGTAGCTAATATTATGTAGTTACAAGCATTATATATCGCAATTCTGTCTCAACTATACACAATAAAAAAACGCTGTAGTTCTCGGGCCCAGCGGACTCGTTTTTATTAGAATCAGAATTGTCATCTTTAACTCAGAAACATTTCTGGTTTGTTATTTTTAAATATTAGAATTAAAAAAAAGACGAATGTGATGTTGCAAAGGTTACTTACTACAAAAGTCCTCATTTTCATCTGTACCGTCAGCACAGTCGTCTTCTTCATCACAAAAGAATGGATCATAAACGCATTGGCCAGATGAACATCTGAAGTAAGGCTCTTCACAAACTTGGTTATCTACACAAAGGAATATACATGTTCTATTCAACATGATACACCAGCATGCAATTTCGAAATAAAAATATATACTTTAAATAAATAAGTAATAAATATAATAGACGGTGTTCACAGGCAAAATGTATTGCGATTAGTTCAACAAGTGGGAGAAAAAGAACATTAAACTATTACGATTTTTAATGCATTAGTTTCGTCACCGACCACAGAAACGTCATTTTCTTCACACTTTGATTTTGTTTCATTCAGATCATCATCAGCACAACTACGTACGCAGTTTCTTAATGTGCTCTCACAGCGAGCTATTGTAAATTTAGTAGATCAATGAATACAATTTCTGAACTCTTCATTTCTAAAACCATGAACCATGAGGGATACAAGCTGCAACAGATGCCGTTACCTTATTCTGGATCTTCCCTTGATTGATGCCCATGTGCTGCACGAGTTGAGGAAGAGTGTGTCTAAATTGATCCCGCTGCTTGCTGCCTCACCACCATTATTTGCAGTTTTCGTTAGGTGGTGTTTGAAAGCAGAAACATGTAGTTACACAGTAGACTTTTTCGCATATTAAATGAATTCAGAATAAAGATTACATAATAGATACCGCCTTCTACTGTGAAATGGTCAGTTTTGAATCCTCTCACTCTCTGAGATGCTCTGGAATTCTCCAACTCTGAAAATATTTTCTTTGTTGTACACATACACAGGGTTCTGAAATAAAAATCATGATGCGTTATTTCTGTCAATTATAATTTACTCTGTTGATATGAATACCAAATTTGGATATGCGAAGCGATAAATATTACAGAGATGGTATCAACCATGGGTGAAAACTTCCATTATGATTTTACTGCTTCTTATGCTTTATGGTTGCTCTGGTGGAAGGCTATGTTTCTTGTATTAAATTAAAAGGAGAACATTAGGAAGGTTTACAGCAATACGATTTACAGATATAAGAAGTTGAGACAAAATCAGAAAGTAGACGTGTGATAAATGTTTACTTACGTGTTGAAAGAACGCTACACAACAACAAGGGTCAGCTTATTTTCTCCTTCGAGAAACGTATGTGCACTTGGCTTCCTAAAATGTTATTTTAATCGATAATAACATGCAAAAGAGAAACAATGATGTGCCAACATGTTCATATCACAACGCCCTTGATAAAGTTGTTCCTTTTTTAATTCAGTTCCACAAGGATTCTTTCTCCTAGTTTTACACTGAAAGCCTCTAAATTCGTAGGAAGGGAATCAAAGTGGATCATTAAGAAATAAAGCTTCAATCTCATGTTACAACCTTCCACTTTAAATTTTTCCAACATGTTTCTTACAACGTTTTTGGACAGTGGGTCTTTGAAGTAACCAAGATCTTCAAAACTCCTTTGAATATATTCCATCGATCTACTTGAATTTTGTTCATCAGCTTTCAAATTTAAATTCCATCAAAATTTCCTTCTCGGAATTTTCTCTTCTGATATTGAAGGAAAATTTGTGCGCAAGTACTGGAAAAATGGATTACCTTAGTCTATTGTTTTAACGAACTTATTCGAAATTCAAAGTTTAATGTGTAACAGTGGGGAAATAATTATATCGCTTTCAATGAGACTTACATGCGTTACCTGATTTTACCTGATGTCAGTTGCGAGCATTAAAAACAATATACAGTATCCTAAAAATTATCTACCTTTCTGTCCAATTCACATAAGATACAGGGAAGTTTTATGTATGCTTCTTCCTGGCTCAAACACAATCCAATCGGCTTCAAGTTAACGAATATTGACCACTCATGCTTGTGGTATGCAATGTCTTAACTAATAATTTCTACATTCCATACGACTCTAGTAAATGTATGGAATGGGAAACTAGTATAAACAGCTGGAAGTGAAATCAGTTAACTTTGTTCTGGTCAGAAATACAACTTAAAATTAATACTAAAACAATAATTTAAGTATGAAACATCAAATCCACTATTCTACATGCATTTATCTTTATTTTAGCTGCTTGCAGCCAATTTTACATTGAAAATTCAATGTTAATAAGATTCATAAATATTTAGTATATCTGCTGGTTCTTTCCTAGCAAAACTCTTCCAGGTAATGACTCACGCTCTAAATTTAATTTTTAAAACTTTCTGTTATCAACTGCAAGCAAACATTATATACAAGATTTAATTATGAGCCCGTAAAGAGATAGAGAACCAGACAATTGACACAACAGGAATGTATGCATTATAACTTACTTCCACAATGGTTTGGGGTAATATTTGCCATCACAAATACATAGTTTCGTGTGTCTTTGCTTCAGGGAGAATGTATATGCAAAGTGGCGTAATTATCCCTCTAAATTATAGCTAATATTCTGGAGTGGCATTCCTATTACCGAAAATCAAATCACCGACAATCATAACATCGACACGTTGAAATCGTCGACAGTTCATAACATCGACACGTTCAAAACGTCGACAGCTCAGAAGATCGACACGTTCAAACCGTCAACAGCTCAGAACATCGACACGTTCAAAATATCGACGGTTCAGAAGATCGAAATGTTCAAATCATCGACAAGTTAGAACATCGAAACTCAAAAGGTCGAGAGTTCAAAAGATCGAAACTAATAACGCCGACAGTTCAGAAGATCGGCACGTTGAAAAGCATATAATATTTATGTTATGTTACTAAATTCGCATTCGAATTTCACTTAACGAATCAAATCTAAATGAATCATATTTAATCCAAGAAACTCACTATAAGAAATGTTCACCTATTTATTATACGGAAGGGGAAAGATTTATTAAATATTATTTCTTGTATCATAAATCAATTTCTAAACTAAATCTAACCTAAATTATCATCGTGTTTGGGTAAGATATGTACTATTTAGGATAGATAAAGTATCATTTTATTTAATTCAACCATTAATTCGGTTAAATTAAACTAATGAATATGAAATATTTGTTTGTAAGTATTTCGCATGTGGTTCTTTGGAAAGTACAGAGATGAATAGAAAATCGCCTCCTCACATCAATGCCACCCTTGTAGTTAATGTTCAAGGCTCTCACATACGAAAATTTACTTATGTTTCAAAGCTTCAAAAGTGCAGTGGTGCTTATTTGAGTTTTGATTATAGAGCATAAGTGTGACTTCGTATGTGCAGCGTCTGGTCGTAAATATTATTGATGGTGTATGTTGATTAGTCGCTAGTTCATATGCATTTCTTACGACGTCAGTACTGACATCATCTTGAACGAAAGGCAAGGACTAATAGGATATCTTACTACTGTTACCATTTATATTTGGATGCACTGTATTAAATTGAATGAATCGATAAACTATGAGTTTTTAGCAAAATCAATCGTATCCGTAAGCTGCTTGATAACCTCTGTCCCACGGAACTCTTCCAAACTTCGGAGGGTGGGGGGTGATGGAGGGGGGATATTAATAGCGAGTACAATTTAACCCAATCAGGATTTGAAATATATTTAGATAAGTTAACTACTTACTCATCATCCGAGATTTGAGCATTTAATATTATCAATCGCTAACATTAAAAAATATGTATCAATCACACACATTTTGTTGGTCGAAGAAAATTCTTAAAAAAAAATGGTTCAGAGAGGCACAACATGTAGCGTTGAGGAATAAATTATTTATGTGAACTTCAGTAATCAAAAATGGATTTGAAAACGTCCTTAACCTTCTCACAAATTTGATACTTCATTTATTAATTGTTACTTTACCACTATGGATAGTTTGATGGCTTTTCAAATAGTGCAAAATATCAAAGAAATATTGGGACTTCTTGGCCCGCGCGAGCAAGGTCTGCATGGATGAGTTCAGCATCCGGACTAGTATGATGACGTCACCAGCGTTGGAAATTTACGCGCCGCGGTCTGTCTATCTCGTGGGCAGAGTCGGCTCGGCTCGAGGGATGTTCGATCCGTTCCTCTGAACAGAGCGCCAAAATTTTGGGGACGCCAACTGTTTCGGGCTTGAGTATGTCGAAACGGGTAAGGTTACATTTTAGTATTAAATTACTATTGATGAAGGCGCATCATAAATTTGGAACATAACGCCGATTGACGTAAGGCCGGCTCTACTCGTGGGCCACGCACTGGCGTGATATGACGTCATCTACACCAGTGGTTCTCAACATTTTAAGCCTAGCGCCCCCTTGGGTGAGTGCTATTGAT
Organism: Lepisma saccharinum; assembly: GCA_022664845.1. Taxonomy (NCBI): domain Eukaryota; kingdom Metazoa; phylum Arthropoda; class Insecta; order Zygentoma; family Lepismatidae; genus Lepisma; species Lepisma saccharinum. Next base: position 105,036 of record JAGDQP010001751.1, on the reverse strand, counting down.
CTGAGTGCCCCCTACTTTAACCAACTGACCAATGCACAAGGCTGAATGTAAAACTTGGACGAAGCATGTTAAGAATAAAAAAGGCTTCAATCAACCTTGAAGGGCTATATCAGAAGAATAAATCTTCCCCCCGTACATGTCGAGCGGTTTTATTATAATGAGGGGGGCCGAACAATAAGTAAGTTTATTTTGCAATTTCTAAAGCAAAATAACCTTACTTTACAGTTTCATTTTGTTTGTTTTGAGTTACTGTAAACGGGTCTTTCAGGGCCAGTTCTAAAATGTCCTGATTACTAACTACCAGATAATATAACGGGATGATACAACTAAGTCATGTGAGTAATGCGTTATTTTGTGGAAAAGTGTTAGTTACTATCGTTACCAGGTAGTACCATCGTGTTATCTTATCTTGCAATTAGTAATAAGGAAGATATCAGGACATTGTAGGACTGGCACTTAGAGGATTGTTTGGAGACAAGGGGTATTTGCTCGTGAGATATAATTTCGCTCAACTCATTTCACGGTTTCCTAAAATTTATACTTGTAGCATTTTTAAGTACAAGGCGTTAATCCAATTTTTGTACTAAACATAACTCTAATTACGTAAACAAACCTAACTTTAACTATCCTGAAGTAAGAAATTTAATGGAACCAGCCAAGGATCTTACTTTTCTTCAAACACAAATTCCTTTCCTTGCAACATCTTACAGATTTCTGACTTGAAGTTAGATATGTTTACTCTAGTAATTGTAAAATAAGCCTACTTACGTTGCGATGAATGGAATTTAGTAACATTTTTGCCTTTGTACTTCGTAAAATACCACAAATTTAGAATCAAGGATGTTTAGTCTCAACCAGCTCGTTTTGATTGCTGTCACAATATTAAATCTCATATTTGAAACAAAGCTGCCGGAATATATTCTACTTGAGTCTCTTGACTGTTGAATCTTTGCGTTGATACGAACAGAACTGTTACAATATAAATAATGGCAGAATGGAATTGCTTCTGTCACAGTTGCAGTTACTGTGATTATGTCGGTGATTTGACTGTCGGCATAGTGAACTCTCGATCTATTGATCATGTCGGTTTTTAAGCTGTCGATGTTGCGAGCGTGTTGGAGTCTGTGTTTTGAATGTCGATGTTTTAGTAGACATCCCACTCCCCACCCATACACCGATATTCAATATACCTTTTCTGTCTTGTGTTATTCATATTACCGACAATCAAAACACTGACTACCATAACGTCGACAACGGGACAACTTTTATGATTTGTCTTCTTTTTGATTATGAGGTTATGACCTGTCCACGTTTTGAGTTTCGATGTTCCCAACTGTCGACGTTTTAACCGTGCCGATCTTCTGAAATGTCGACGTTTTGAGTTTCGATGTTTTGACCTGTCCACGTTTCGAACGTGTCGAAGTTCTGAACTGTCGATTTTCTGAACTATATACATTTTGTACGTGTCGATCTTCTGAAGTGTCGACGTATTGAACATGTGAATATTCCGTTGTCGATGTTATGATAGTCGGTGTTTTGATTTTCAACTTTTTAACAGACACCCAATATTCTGTAGCTACAAGCATTACATATCGCGATTCCGTCACAACTAGAAGCAATACGAACAAAATGCTGTAGTTTTCTGACGCAGCGGACTCGTTTTCATTAGAATCAGTATTTTCATCTTCCATTTCCCGTTACTGTTATATTTAAATATTGGAATGAAAAAAAGACGAATTATATAATTCAAAAGTTACTTACTACAAAGCTCCTCATTTTCATCTGTACCATCAGCACAATCGTCTTCTAAATCACAAGTATATAGTTTATTAATACATTGGCCAGACGAACATCTGAAGTAACGCTCTTCACAAACTACGTTATCTGTAAAAAAAAGGAAATATTTTTAAACATGTTCCATTCTACATGCCACACCAGCATGTAATTTAAAAATAAAAATAGATACATTAAAGAAATAGATAAAAACAATTTAATCGATGGTGTTCACAGGCCGAATATATTGCGATTAGTATGTATTTATATGTTGCAATCATTATCTGATTATATTGCTTGTCATTCTATACTACATTTTACTGATTATATTGTATTTCTTGATCCTCAATTATTTATCACAATCTATATTGATTAAAAATATTATTCTTTTTTCATTTGTCTTCAAAGTCAGCGTAAGCTGTGTTTCTTATACTAACATATAAGAACACAAAGTTAACAATAGTCGTACGGTGTACATAATAAGAAAACTCTATACAGTAAACAACTGTGTAGCCCCTAACTACTGCGATAAGGTACAGCTGACCGCTGCAAACATTTAACGCGTCGTCCTCCCTTCCAATTGGAATGTATGGCACCATATTTCGTAATAGCTGCTTGCAGGGCAAATAGCGCACACAGTTCCATAGTAAGTGGGTTAATAACAGGATTAGTTTTCAAGAAGTATCATGGTTGATATCCATGAGGCCACACAGCAGTGTTTACCTAACAATTTAAAATTTTGACCCAATTTCGTTTCGGTAGTATCGGCTATCGGCAAGGAATTATACTGCTTACTTAAATCATAGCAGTTTGGACACATTGTGCTCTCTGGAGCACCCGAATCTAAAACGAATACGAGGGAAGGACAAATGACGTGTCCCGTAGAGTACTTTTGGGAGTAAATCTGGTAGAACACTACGAAGTACCTATGCCCCACTCATTATACACATCTTACCTTGGATATAATTATGAAGCTCTTAAAAATTAACATGCAGTGGGTTTAATCAGAGAATATCATAAACAAGCTTCACATTTAAGGGGTATCAGGTACTACGGAAAACTCGGCTATAATATTATAGAAAACCTAACCTACTAAATTTACAAATCATTACTTCCATATAGCATACATTTCAAAATATTAAAAGAAAACAAAATTTAATCAAGTTACTCATAACCCACCTGCCCTCCTCGGGTGTAAGAAGTTAATTATCGTTTCTTAGAATTGTTCACAAGACGTTTATTCGCACTCGGTATCACACTTCACTTGCAACTGATTGTTCAAAAACGAATTGAAAAAGTTTATACTTCCTTCAGTGACATGGCTAACACAAACCCCTCTTTGTTGGGCTAGAGTTCAGGGTCTTATTTATTAATCGTTACTCTTAGAACAAACACTGTTGAAAATTTGGTTAAGATCAATAATGTATGAAAACTACTTAAAGATCAATTTTAAAGAGAGTCCGCAGAGTCTTGGACTAGCAATTAACGACCGAAGTTGACGGTCAAAGTTGGGAGTAAAACTGCCATAAAAAGGGAGTAAATAAATTTTATTGAAAAGGTAATTTAACTTGTTGAATCTTGAATCTATTTCACATTTAATTTAAGAGTTAGTTGCCTGTCCTGTGGAAATGAGTAAATAGAAGTGTTCTCAGGATAGAGAATATGTTATTGACTTGTAATATAAAGTTCGCTTTCATGTTCAGGTGTTAATCATACAAAACTGATGAAATATAATAAATGCTTCTGAGTAAAAGCTATGGCAGCTTCAAATTATACTGTTGACAACATCTATTAACTGACAAGTGACAACTTGTTTCTCGTGGAACCCAAGCACATATTGACTAATACACAAAACTATATTCCAAGTAATGATTGATCAAGTGTCCGTTGTATGGGATGGTCAATAGATATTATTTTCTACACGTGAAGTCATCTTATTCACAATTTTCGCGGTAAATATTTGCGTCAGCAAACATATGTATCGTTTTCAGAAAAACGGATAAGTAGAATCTTGTTATTGTTTCATAACAAACCTGCAACGGTTGTCTTATGAGAATGATAGTAATGACTTCATATTATAAACCTAATTTTCACAGCTGGAGATTGAGACACGAAGCTAGCGAAGCATACCTTTCGGAGCCTTTGTTTTCTTAATCTTAAAACTAATACAAATATTTTATGATTAAATAGGAAAATAATATTTTAAAAAATACACTACACTACTATTTTTAAAATTATTAAGTGAAGACAGTGAAAGTTATAGTTTATTAGTCTTATAATGGCTAAAGAACATGAAACTAGTTGTCAATTCGAGCTTGGTTATCAATGAAGGGATGCATGTATCCATGATGTTGAAATTGATACACTTTAGAAGACTCTTGGATTATATCAGAATAATATTGAAATTAAAACCTGCGCAAAATTCTAGTGTTTGAATAGTTCTGCAAAAATAAGGAAACAATCTCATGTTCATGTATTATGAACTTCATAAAATATTAAAATAAATCCAAAAACGCAAATTGTAAGGATTTTAAATGTGAATTTGCATCTTGCTGCACTATACATTGAAGAATTCTCAGAATAAAAAAATATTATATATCTATTGTATTACAGTTTTTATAGATAATGTATATAAAAATTAGAAGACGTAGACCTACCTAAGAACATATCTTGATGTACGTTACTTAACATTAATCAATTTGTACTTAACAAGAATAATTTTGAACTGGTGGTTCTAAAACCATGCCTAGTATTCGTGAAACATTTCTTCTCAGTGCTTACGGGTTCGGTACGCAATTCACAACATTTAACCGCAGATCAAGGCTTTGGTAATTAGTTCCTTTCCACTATATATTGTACCTCTTAATCGTCGTATTAAAATATTACTATTCCAAAATATAATTAACTTTAAATGAACTTTCTTGTGACGTTATCTAATTTTACAAAACTTTGCAAATGTTGTTAAGTCTGGTATTATATATTGTTTTACATTGTAAAAGATGTGAAAAGTAAATAGTTCCTTAAGACGTTATAGTCACTGAAGGCCAATGTCGATTGTCTTATTATAGTTGTAATTGATTTAAGACAAATAACCTTAAAATAACACTTACTGCACATCTCCACATCTTCGTCACTATTGTCACCACAATCGTTCGCATTATCACAGAGTAATTTATATTCAATACACACTGAATTGTTACATTGGAATGCAGAATGATGGCATCCATATGTTTCTAATTGAAAAGAGATAATAAAATAGTTATGCACATGTTTATCCTCATGGTTTAATCATACTTTGTAATAAAAAAGATTTGATGTACCTTATTTAAAATTATGTAACTCATCCAAAAAAGATGATGATTAATTATGGAATTGTATTGACAACTGAAACAATTTAATGGTAACTTATTAGTAATAGTGTCTAAGCGTTTACAGTGATATTTACTAGTCACCTCTTCCGGGTGTTATGTTAGCATTTAAACCTAAGGTTATCGTTTTAACCACCGTCGTGCAATTTCAATATGATATTTTATAATCCATCAAGGAATCTTGCAATACGTTGTAGAAATAAACGTTATTTGAACATATTTTAACTTATATGTCCGAAGCTTCAAACTACTGAACTGCAGAAACCTAGTTATAATACTCCATGTACAAAGGAACAATTCACAATTTATGTTTCCATAAATATATGCTTAAAACTTTTGTAATTTAATTATGATTTAAAATAACTGATTTGGTATCAGCAGTCAATCAACGGAAGAAGAAAATGAAAACCACAGAAGTGAGCGTGTTTGATCCGTATTACGCCAAATTAAGTTAAGAGTGTCCTCTAGTTACCATTTGAAGACTCTTTCTATAAGATTATCATAGAAGGTGAGAATATTCATAGTCCGTCTATTACCAGCAAATCTTTATTTGGTGTGCAGGTATATGCATAAACAGATTATAAACTTTTAAAACGATTTCCGGTAAAGTCAAGAAAATAGACAAGTCAAGTTATTTTCCTGTCGTTTTTAAATGACCTCGTGTTGATATACCATTTTAGATATTAGTAATAATCCATAACAAGTTAACGTCTCTGCGGCTATATGTTTCTCAGCATACTGTGCCTTTTCCATAGCAGAATTATAAGATATTTAAGAAACTGTGTCTCTAAAATATTATTTGTGAACCAGAACCATTCCTGTTGATGTTCCTCAAACACACGTTGTAAAATCATGAGGGCAAAAATACTAACATTACGCCATTGTTGTTAGGAACACAATGCTTTGACCAGGCACCTATCGAGAAGTTGGTTTTGACAAGGGAAAACGTGATTCCGGAGTGTTCCAACGTGTATCCCATGTTGACATTATAACTACTACGGATAATTTAGCTTAACGTTGTACTTAATTTATATAATATTCTTAATTTGAAGGCTCGGGACCAAGTTGACTCATCACCTAAATACATCCTTGGTTTCTATCTTGATGTTGCCCCTAATTGTGCATTGTTTATTGTTTTCGTCGAGAAACTGCTGGTTTCTTCACATTCTAAATGTAACGAATCATCGTCATAAACAAGAAAATAAGAAGAAGTCCAGAGGTGTGAACAACTCACTTATATTTACATGTTGTTGATATTCCTCGAAAGTAAATCTAGTGGGTAAAGGCGGTGGATTACGAATATCTAATCTACAGCATTGCCAGGATTATTGTAAATAAAGCAGTCTTACTTGCATTAGAAGTTTATACGTCATTTTCGCGAAAACAAACATCAGGTTCTTTGTGCAAGCATACTGACAACCAAGAGTGTAGCTTACGTCTATACTAAAACAAGAAATTATGTTGCTCCGTCCGTGTGTGTTGCTCCGTCCTGGCGTATGTCGTCTGTTTTCGGATCTCTAAAACTAAATATGTCTCACTCATAGTAAAACTTTTATAGTTATAGCAAATCTCGTATATTCAACTGATTACAATAATTCACATTAGAGAAAAATGCTGAATACTTAATAGATTAAATCGAATTAAGGTAAGAGTATTTTTCTTTCAACTTTTTATTAACATTTAAAACAGTAGTTGAATTAGAATAAACAATCCCTTTATAAAAGCACAGAAATTACTACGAATCAAGAATGTGTACTGTAGAGCTTTCTGTCTGGCTGTATTGAAAAACGCGTCCTATTGTAAAAAGATAGATGGCATAATAATAAGAACTGCGTAATGTGATATGAATTCACGAGTTTGATATGAATTATATCCAATGTAGATATAAGTAAAACTATGGTCTTACAATACTTTAATTTTTCTCTACTGTAACTGTCACATGTGACCGACCGGGTGGCCGAGCGGTCTGCGGTGGTAGGCCATGGACTCGAAGTTCCTGGGCTCGAGTATTTTAACAACTAAAGAGCGAATAGTGGCGAGTCGAAATCCAAAGTTACTAGACGGGCCCATATAAAAATAAAGTTTACAAAGTTTTATATGAAAATTTCCGTATTATAAAGCTTATTAACTTTAGACTTTCTGGATCATTGTTACATATATTTAAAAAATGCTGTAGAGTTTTACTCTATCAAATCAAATAATTTAGGATTTCGGTCATAATAAATTTCTAGAAGAATGATGATAACATAACTCATATTAAATGCATATTAATGTTTTAAACAAACAAACTCATCTTATGGAGGTGCATGCTGTATGGTGACAGATGACCACGGACTTTGAATACATTAGAGCTGATGTAGGTAATCAATTATGTAATCACAGTTTTCAAATAATACATCTTCTGGCACTCCCAAAATATTGACATTGAATTGCGTTTCGTTATGTAACCGGAAAGCACCGTGAAAAGTTAGAGCGAAAAACGAAAGTATAGAGAATGTTGTATACGCGGATTGTTTTAACACAACTGTTTTGTGAATAAATAATTATATGCCTGCGCTCTGGTAAATTCAGGGAAAGCAGAAGGACTTTGTGAAAACAAAGGAACTCAAACTTATTAACGTTCATGACTAAGACTATGCTTTCGAAACAATGGTATTTTTAAATTTTGTAGTAATAATGTGTTATATTAAATAGAAAGGAGAATTGTTGTAATAAAGTGAAGCGTTCAGTGAGAGATTGAACTGTTCCACCAAGTACATAAAGATGGCATTACTGTTCCTTTATATTTATTTCACATCAGTCTGAAATCTGATGACCACTGTTTTATGTCGGAAGGAACACACAGCATACATCGTTTAATGACAACAAACTGTGACTATCAGATTGTAGAAAGACGATAGATTAAAGTAAGAATTGTTAATCACAGTGTAATTGACTACACTGAAAATCAAAGTAAACCTAAAGTACACATAAAGTACATAATACGTCCCAATAAACTTTCACAATATGTCCCAGTTTTAGCACGTGTTTTGTGCATATTATATGAACTTTTCGGAAAGTTAATATGAACTACGATACATTTTTAGTGCATTATATATGCACTTCTGGTGTACTGAAACATAATTTATGCAAATCATTTCACTTAATATTGGCAAATGTACTTAAAGTGAACTCAAATCGATGTGTAGATAACATGAACTACATTAAACATAAACTTATTGTGTATAAAATGTGCACCGCGGGCAAGAAGCCAACAAATAGACACAATGAGTGCACTAAACGTTCACATTGTTTTCGGTTCACATAAATTTCACATGCGTTCACAAAAAGTTAATTTTGGTGAAGATTTTGTGTATTTTTTTGTGCCAGGAGATTTCAGTGATATGTAGTTTAGACTGAATACCTCAAATACGAACTTAATCAATAATTAGTCACAAACCCACATTTAATTGTTACCGAATCTTCTCACTTTATGGAAGTCGGATACTGACAGATGGCTTAACTAAATGAAATAAAATAAATACCTTTTCTCAAATTATGAACATTTAGATAACAAACGAAGAAGTGTGACTTTATCTATTTTTTTTATTATATATATATATATATATATATATATATGTGTGTGTGTGTGTGTGTGTGTGTGTGTGTGTGTGTGGTGGTTCATAGAGTACACTTTTACTTTAAACGCTCATAACCTCTATACCATTTGCCATCTACCGCTAGGTTCCACATTTATACTATTCTGGTTGTGTTCTGTAAGAACATATATACCATGTCTAGAGATCTAAGATTGTTGGGAAAGAACGTTTTGTTCTCAAAACTAATGAATTTCTGATAGAGTCCACGAAGATGTTAAAACGTATAGCTTCAAACAAAAACTAAGTTCCGGCAACTATCAATCAAATCTGTCGAACACGGAATATCAGAGCAATACTGGATGAGACTAGATTTGTGTATTAGGTATTTATTTGGAATTGGGATGAGGGTTATTGATAGAAAGGATAATGGAATTAGGTTGTAAAAATTGTGTGAGTGGGAGGTTTACAAGCTGCAATTACGATCTTGTTTGAACATGAGGATCTATCACGTATATCTTGTAATATTGGAATAATTACATCATAGATGACTAAATACTGTTTATCGGCTATGGCTCATCTTTGTGTGGGAACATGAAACTTCTTCTACACTCTCAACTCTGGTGCAGCTGTTAATATTCGCTTGAAATTCTGCGGGCATGTTTATAAATTGATACGTATATTTAGTTACAGTCGCTTGATTTACTGTCTAACTATCAATAATGAATAATTATCGGGTATTTTGACTTGCAAGTCGCGAGAGTCAAGTTTGTGTTAATTTCATACGTGCTTTCGTGTTAAAATAACAAATATTATATTGACTTATACCATGTTATATGATTGTAATGTTCGAATCTTCTATGAATGGAATGATTGCATATTACCCAGATCCTAATACCAGATGCTTAGTACCTTGTATCATATTACCTAACTAACTAACGAACACTATGGCTTATGAAACTCGCAAGTTCATCGAAGAAGTAACAAACGTTCACCATTCGATTCTATACTGGGCAACATCAAACCACTTTTCATCACGAACACCTACTTCTCGAAGCTCTCTTCTAATATTGTGATCCCGACGACGTCTCGTTCTTCTCAATGGTCTCCTTCCATCCGGTCTTCCAACCAGAATATAATATAATCTTAGTTTTCCCCCATCCGAGCTACATGGCCTGCCCACCTTAGTAGTCGCGATTTCATTATTCCTACAACATCTGGTGAATCGTACAGTCCGTGGAGTTCTTAATTATGCAGTGTCCTCCGCTCTCCAGTCATCTCGTCCCGTTTCAGCCCGTATATCTTTCTAAAAACCATATTTTCAAACACACGTAATTTATGTTCACCTGCTAGGGTTGTACTCCAACTTCCGTGAACGTAGAGTGTTACCGGCAGAATAACCGTTCTGTATATTTTCAATTTCGATTTCGTTGATATTAATCGCGTTGTTAATTGTTTGTGACAATAAAAGCATGCGTTCTTCGATACTAAACGACTTTTTATTTCTTTTGTGACCTCATTTTTGCTTGCTGCGTATGTCCCCAAGTACTTAAATTTCTTTACTTTCTCTATGATCTCATCCCTAATTCTTATGTTTTTATTTCGTCCATTCCCTGTGTTTTGGATCGTTATCATGTATTTTTTTTGTTTTATCTATGTTTGCCTGTATACCTATATCATAACACGCTTCTACTAAGACATCGGTGTTGCTTTGTAGTGCATCTATATCATCCCCCATTAAATCTACATCACCCGCGTATACGAAAAACTGTTTCAAATCATTCAATTACAGCCCCTTTTTGCTCCCTTTAACTTTTAAAATAACATATTCTAACGCAAAGTTAAACAGTAGTGGTAACAAGGCATCGTCTTGTTTCAATCCGTTGCGAATCTTGAAACTATCTGACATATTGGTTACTCTGCTTATGGGGTCTCTGAGACTAACATCACTAGTTGAAATAATATTTTTTGGGAATTCCAAATCGTATCAGGATACTGTACAACTATTTCCCTTTTAATAGAATCATATGCTTTCTTAAAATCAATGAATAGCTGGTGAAGCGTCTCGTTTTAATAACATTTCTTCTCCAGAAGTTGTCTTAAGGCGAGAATCAGGTCCAACGTGGATCTATTCCTTCTAAATCCACATTGGTGATCTCCAATTATTTCATTTACGTATACACTTAGGCGTGTTAACAGAATATTACTTAATACCTTGTAACATTTTGGAAGTAACGAGAATCCGCGTAATTATTATAGTAAGATTTGTAAATAGAAACTATTATTGAGATTTTCCCTTTCTTTTGGGAGCTCCTAATTTCTCCATATAGCACTTATCAATTCATGTAGTTCCTTGATTAGTGCTGTACTTCCTGCTTTAATTAATTCAGCTGGAATATTGTCTATTACTGCTGATTTCAAAATTTTCAATTTATTTACTGACATTTCAATCACGATTTTGCTAGGTTCGGCAATCCACGGTTCTGCGGTGTGGGTTTCTAACTCCTCTGTTTGTTCCCCGTTGTGTGCATTAAGAAGTTTGTCCAGATATATTTTCCACACATAGACAATTTAGTCGGATCTGCCTGAAGATCTCCACGTTCATTTCTAATCATTCCTAACCTTGGCTGGTAACATTTCCTTTACCCATTTGTATATATCTTGTATGTTATTTGTCTTGGCGATTTCCTCTATCTCCTGATTATTCTGCGTCAGATATTCTTGTTTTTTTGTTTCTGAACCATTTCATATTAAGTATCACATTAAGTTCCAAAAATACATTATCATCATTTATTGTGCAGATTCGTAAAACAAATACAAATAATGAACTACTGGTAATAATAAAATGAAAATACATGAGGTGTGTATTTCATAAAATGAAATACATTATTTCTCTTTAATATTATAACTGTTTTCATTAGTTTCACCCTTAAACAGAGGCTATAAGTTCATGTTAATGATCTTAAATGTGTGATGAAATTAGTTTTTATTCAAATGACTACCCCACTGTATAATGCTGTTTGGACAAATCGGGAAACTGAGTTTGTTTTTAATTAAATTTTCAGGAGAAACGAGAACATCACAGAAATATTTAACTATTTTCCTGTGTAGTAGAGGGAAAAGATTTCATTGAAGCAAAAAGCATTCTGGTAAAATGCTTATCATACACACTTCACTCAAGTTAAATTACACTTCCTCGATTTGCCCAACTTCAATTATTACAAATCTTGGTGTGAGAAACCGACTCCATACAACAAAAGAGAGAAGGTTGAAAAAGAGGACAAAACAGAAACTTCACAGGCCCAAAGGATGATTTATATTCTCTTTCTTAAACTCCTTCCAGAAAAAAATCGTTGATGCATGAGCATAAAAGCTATTAAATATGAAATTGTAATCCTTGTTATGTTTCAATATTAAACATCAGTACCCGCATGGCTAAGGACATCATCGGGACGTAAAACAATGGTACTAGAACGTCCAATTTAAATACAACCATGGGCACCCAAAGGACATACAATGGATATCTAAACCGGACATCCAAACCAGATCCGGGTAGAGAGAACCAATGATCGTCGGACACACTTCCGAAGCTGGAAATATCAAAGAGATCCATGTTTTCACATCCAGCTGACACAAAAAATCCGTGAAAACCTGAAAATCGTTGGCCTCTGGGAACGAACCCACGACCTCTCAAATGTTACGCCTGTTCTACCACTGAGCTACGGACTCAGGTCTCTGGAATGGGAGTCATACCACTAATTTTTGAACTCACACTAACATTATTTTTTACAGCCAAAAAATGATAGAAACCATGCAAAACTCCACGTACACTGTCCTAATTTTGCCTTTACATCCAGCAAACTGAAAATCCTGACGGACCTCCTATACAGATTTAATTTTCGTACACTATTACCCATCAAAATAATTAGAAGGTACACAGAAAATTAAGGATGATATATCACAAGTAGCATAACGACATGGGTCCCATACAGGACCCAGATCGTTGGTGTTGATCAATACTGCTCCACTTTAGGTCACTTTAGCCCACTTGATGCGATATCGCGTTACATACGTGCCTGTGCACATTAGGAAACGAAGTAGATATTTTCTACGAAATTATTGATTTGCTATGAAATATATGTTTAAAATTTGTTTAAAACGTAGGGTAGCACGTATAAATATTCGGAGTAACTTATTTTATATCTTCAGAATTCGTTAAATGCGGTTTCTGACGCTAGGTCGTTACTTATCGGGGCAGTGTGGGAGAGTTGGTATGGTGCTGGATTTCTAACGAAACTGAGCCGTGTTCGCGTCCCACTTGGATTATTTCCCTCCAGTATCCATAATCACAAAATGTTTATGCCCTTTTGGCATCTTTTTCTCAGGCCTCATGATACTCGAACGTCCGTAATTGTCCGCATGAATAACTATTATGAACATACGAAATATGTTGCAGTCGATTCTACTTTGAGTGTCGTAATGATGTCGTTTGGCTTCTGCATTTTTATATACTTTATTTCATACATTAGAAAGGTGTCCTTAATTTTCTATTTAAATCGATTCTTAAATTCATCAGTTTTCAATTCAATATTAATTTTGAAAATTAGAAATCATGCGAATTTAAGCTGTTAGAAGTTCCTGATCCTAATTATGATCTTGCAAAATGTAATACTAGTGTATTGTTTAAGTGATAAACCTTGATAATTATAACTGTCTCATCCTTCTTGCAACATAAACTACAAGTTTAGGGAACCACTTATTACTTCGATTGAATATCATCACTGCATATAACACATATAAGCATACAAATCCAAAAGCATTGTTTAATCCTTCTATTGGATGTTTATAAATGATGATACGTATTGTTTTATGTGGAAATACAATTTCCTAAACTGGTATTCCTCGTAAGTTGGAAAATCGGAGTTAATCTCTTATTTACTGCAATTAATAAATTATAATAAAGCCCAGTTACAATGATTATTTGCTATCAATATTCAACAAAGCTAATTAATGAGCTTAAGAGACGACATTGTTGAAACTCGTGGTTACTTGGTATTCAAAATGTTGAACAATCCTGATCTGGACTGTAATTATCAACTACATTCACTTCCAGACTTCGTGGAGACTGTTTGTTGTTGAACAATTATCGTCAAACTTGGTCAATCCTGATGGAGCTACAATACTTCTCGATAATAAATCATTCTTATGTGATACTTCACTACTCTCATTATATTTATTTAATTATATTAATCTTTTACAAAGAAGCGTAAGTCGACGATCCACGAAAATGACAAAATGACAAAACAAACAAGAGGCAAATGAAGCTTTGCCTTAGTTTTCTCCATTCATATAAAAATCTTGTACTATATATTACCCTCTTGAGCTCTAGGACGTACGAACTGTACGTTGTAAGTACGTTACAGTCAACAACATAATGTACGCTGCGTAGTTCAAGAATTTCGGTATAACTTGCGTGAAACATCTGTAGTGAATGATCATACCGTGAATGTAGTCAACGAATGTACACAGTCAACTTTTATACTTTGGTTCTTCATTGTGGTGGCAAGTATGGTTGACCTTGACGGGAACAGAAGATGAAGAAATAAGAATGTCACACAGTATCTATTCCGCTTCAATCTGTGGTTCTACTGTCTGCTTAATGTTTTAGTTTAGTTTTCTAGTGTTGTTAGTTGCAATTACAGGTAGAAAGTGACAACGTGTTATAAAACAAAGATGTATTTAGTGTCCAATTAAGAAATAAAATAATATATGGAGTTGGTATGCCAAAGATACCAAATCCACTGGAAAGGAAAAATCTGGGCAAATGAAATGAAAGGTATGTAGAGTTTCTAAAGTTAAAATTAGTTTTATTAAAAGTTGAGACTTTAACTTTGTTTCCTCAGCATATGTGAGGGACGAATAAACAAAGTCACTTTAATTGTAGAAACTACATTTTTCTACTTCCTCATAACTTGTTCAGCTAGTTTGAAACAAAGTCCACATATGAGATGAGAAGCTCGAAACAAGTTCAATTACTGACTCGGCAAGTCTAAGTGATTCTTTTTGTGATGAAGGGACTCTAAACATTTTTCAGCTGCAGTCCGTTACATTACGCAGCGGGCATGTCGGACATGACTGGTCCTGGAAAGTGTTTGAATGAGTTAATGATAGAAGAGTTGCTAGTTTACTCACAATGTAAAATGTAAGAGTGAAAGAGATACTGAAAACCGTTCACAAGACTTACTTGACAGTTGATATACAGAAAATGTATTATTCCCGACTTTAGAATTTTTGATTGGACTAACACGTTTTCAGGATTAGTACATTACCGTCAAATTGTATCTTTTGCAATGGGCAAGCGTTTCAAGGCGAGGATGAAAAAATAAATTGGTCTTCAGATATTCTAAATATTTCACGCTTTCTATGTTTGAAGTTTGCCAAATACATTGAAACATGCTACTGTGCTTGCACTATTTGTCATTTTGGTTTAAGAGTATATTCAACATCTTGTTTATTTTTGTAAACGTGTTGCTGTTGACCAATGGCTGATGTCGTGGTAATGAAAACTGCATTTCCGAAAAGTTATCAAAGACCGGAAATTACCCCTGAACTAGAAAGTTTAATATGTGCCAAATCTATCTAACAAGTGACCCGAACGCATAGAAATTTCACGATATAGTAAGAACATATGTATGTGATTCTATGACTGTGTACGACTCCTCCTATCCGAATGAACCATTGTTTCTCTTGAACAAAATAATTTAGATTAATTAATGCATGATGAATAGTTAATGAATGTTATTTATTCCCTCACAATACGTATGTCACGAGGAGGATAAAGAAAATTCTTGCGGTGCCTGAAAATACAATTTAAAGGAATCTTACAGAAGGCGTACAAACACATACACAAAGTTAAGAAAACTTGTGGTGATATAAAATGGCAAAAATATTTATGTACTGGTATTGTCGTACAAACCATGTCTATGCTACGAGCTGAGATGGAGTGAAAAGAACAATTGGGTATTCCTCTAGAAACGCTTCATATTGAGATATATACATTCCCATGGCCTCTGTTGATAAAGTGGGCAAGTTGTTACATCTGTGCATCTACCTCAAAATAATATTTCTTTTTTACGAAATTTATTTATGGTTTCAATTGTTATTATCTGGATTTGAAATACACCAAAATGCAAACTGTCTATGCTATAAATACTTTAGAATATAATAATGTTTTGCAGAACTCCTCGCGTAATGCCGTAAACGATGAACAGTGTTCCACAAATATAATCTAACTGTACAAAATTCGGATCGCTGGACTAAGGAACTTAAATTGCGTAAATTAATTGGTTTAGTGATTGGTAGGAAATATTTGAAGAAATAAAACACAAAAATTGATTGTAAGTGGTGGAAAATATTATTTAAATGGACAGACAATTTTGTAACGTTAGTGTCAATACAGATTACCATGTCAGACAACTACAATCATAAGAGCTGTCCACAGTAATCGAGTTTTCTGATGCGTTGGACCAGTAAATCCAATAGCTAGGTTCGAATTTCGGCTGGATCATGGATGTTTGTGGATTTTAGAGACCTAAGAATTAAAACAGTGAAGATGGGCTGAAGTTATAATTACTAACGTGCACCAAAAAGTAAAGTTTATCAACGTTTAACCATCACAACATTGTCGAGCCTCGTTAAATTTACAAGCTGAAATCATCAGTAGAAGCAACAGTAGCAATATGACAACCATCATCTTCATCGTTGTCGTCAACATCTTAAGTTTCAACAAAATTCTGAGTTAGAAACTAGATTTATGGTTCTTTCTTCACCTTTTGTGGGAGTGAATTATTTGTCCTCACCACCGTTTTGGGAAAATAATATAAATGGATCAGACATGATCACAAGTTGATTCGGGCATAACGTAGGTTTTCTTTCGGAATCATTTACAGGCATGTTCTTCACGGTATTTCTCGATACATATATGCCGTGCCAAATGAACACGTTTTTCATGAGGAGATAGTCAACCATCTCATACACACCGTGATCACAGTCTTCGATTGTATCCTTCTCCATCCAACTGATTTCCTGATTTGTGGCGCACCTATATCTGGTACGTTACGTTGGCTGTTGGGCCATCCGTTCAATACACACTGGCGTTATACGTGCAGATAAGTGACGAACAGTCACTCCGTCCTGGTATGTCATAAATTAATTGAGGAGTAACGATGTTCTGAAAATAAATTTTGTCCCGATAATTTTAACTTCTGGTCTACTGTGTGATGTAAGGTTTTGTTTAGAGAAGCTATCTTTAACCATCAGCATTAATTTCGTTGAAGCTCCATTCAGCTTGTGCAGATTCTCCACGCATGAACAAAAAATTACGTGAAAAAGATCATGTATATTGTTATCCTAAATATTTACTTTAGCTCTCTAGACAGTACTCAAATGAACACTTTTATAAACATCATTGTGAATAAGCTATGTAATTAATCTATTCACATACCTGAACGCAGAATAATGTGATGCATAAAACAAAAATGTAACATATTATCGTTTCGTGCAACTATTTTGTATAAGCACTTTCGAAAGCTATTGGATGTTTAAATTAGCTTACGAATTACAAAATCGCAATAACATATAAAATTACTTACTGCAAAACTCTATGCTTTCGTCACTACTATCATTACAGTCTTTTTTTAAATCACAAACCACGTTTCTAGGAACACACTGGCCTGAAGAGCATCTAACATCTTCATCTTCACATACGTTATTAGCTGCAAAAAGAAGAAGAAGAAGAAAAAATCATCTGAAGTTATCAGCAGCACCATAAGTTTTACAATTGCAGATTACAGCAAACAAAATTGTACTACTACTTGACCATTGTTATTGGTGACTGTAGTATTAAAATTTGACAACCATACACATTTATTTGAAAGAAAGTAAGTTAACGCAATGCTCTTCTTGAAAACGTGTTTAGACCTTTGCTACTGGTACAAGAAACATTTCTTGTTGCTGATAATTTAATTTTCACACAAGAAACTTATTATCTATTCAAATCTATATATGCTTTCTTTGACGAGAGATTTTATTGTTCTTTATAGATATTTGGTGTGTTAATAATATATCCATCATCTGTAGCTCCGAACGATCACATACCTTGACTTTTTCACCCTACAATTTAAAACTGTCCACAATACCATTGGTACATACTCAGAAACCATAAATATGTGGTCCATTTGTAAATAACGAAATAAGGATAAGATATCATACATACAATCACACTGAACACGACTAAAATTCCAACAAGTTAGGTATGGCGTATGTTTTCTGGACTCCCAAGATGTTTATGTTTTGTAAACAGATTAATCCTAGAATAACAATCATTTTATAAACGTAATTATGATTGCATATTTTGTTTTCACCTTTAAGAAAAAAGCTGTTCATGGGAGTCTAAACCAGACTTTTAAATTATTGTAAATGGTGTTGTAGAAAAACAGATTCTATTTAATATTTTCCTCACTTCATGCTTACACAGAGACCAAGAGAATAGATTACTGAATAGTTTCAGCTGGTGATTTCTTTTAGGTGTTGCAAAACAACTGATGTTAAAGGTGTGAATCAAATTTCACATCCACATATATGTCTGGATTACCCTCTGATAAATTATCAAATAAGGATAATTTTTGGAAAATGTTTCTCTTCTTGGATCTTGAAGTGAATACACTTTCATGACTGATGAACTGCATCATTTCGGCTTCTTCGTCATTTCTAATACCGCCCGGATTTTCTTTTTTGAATTTCATATTTTAATTTAAAATATTCCCTAGATACTAGAACTAGCTTTTAAGTACGCCCTATTATAGTTTTGGTAATAGCTTAGATTTTGTCTCTTACACAACATATAGAATTGAATTGAGACATTTCGAAAATGTTGATATACATTTTACATAGTATTGGGCTGTAGTCACCAAATGACTGAAATTTATTTATGTCCTTTACACATCTAAGACCTAGGCCGTGATAGATCAGGAAAAAGTATTCGGGAAGGTGTCGCCCAGGGCCTATGTTGAAGGTGCCATCTTGCATTTGTCTGGTGTGACTGACAAAAAACCATGGGGAAACTCAGTCAAGATAGTCGGTTGCTGGCATCGAACCCACGACCTCCCGAATGATACTCGAACGCTCTACAACTGAGCTACAGCGGCTCGGTTAGTTACGAAATACAGTGCATGTTCAATCAGAATGGTGCATCAGTTTCAATTGCTTTCGAAGCTCTTTTATATATGATACAATAAATTTTAGTCACATAGTTTTATTATTTATTGTGTAATATTCAAATGACACGTGAAGACCTTAAATTATCTTTTAACATATTTCACAATTTCGTTAATCGCAACGTTTTATTTTTTTTACGATTTAAAAATATTTACAACCATACTTGTAAGAGTCTTTAATCAAAATAATAAGATCTTATTTTTAGTATATCCAACTTTTGTAATTCCCGTACGGTTTAATAGTTGTATAATTATTCATTACTAATGTTTAGATTTTGAAATATAACGTAGAACTAGAAACACGTTGTATCTGATCATTAATTTGAAATATTGAACCAGTAATTAAGAAATAAGGACCACAGGGGAAAATGTGTTTTGCCCAGTTTTCACACACTTGGGATAATAGGAGCACCTGACTGCTCTTTGATAGACCTTTGTAAGTAACTATCATGCAGAAGGAAAATATGCATGTGCATTTTCACATATTGCCGACTACGGACGTTTGAAACGATCTATCTTAAAATAAAGAAAATTGACAAAATATGTTCATTTCCAGTGGTCTTCCAATAGGTCTAAGAGTAATTGATATCACAGGTTATCATATGTAGGGTGACTTGACCCATATATGCCAACAACATTCCAATATACAAAATAAATTCAATTATCTACAGCACAGCTATTTAAAATCGATTTTCCATCCTTGGATTGAAAACTTATGATGTAATCCAAACATAACTACGCTACCAATTACCAATGGAGTACCCTCATCTGGTGTGGCTTTTAATAAAAAAATACAGTCTTAATATTAATAGTACTGCAACAAAAATATATTTTAAGATACATATTTCTTACGTATGAGTTTGCATACTGCAGAAAGCGTACACATTATTTCAACAAATATTTAAAAATAAATAATAAACAATGACCGAAATCGCCCCATAATGGGGCGATTTCGGACACGAGCAATTTTCCGTTTATTCTGATGTATACCTTGTAATGAGAAGTGCCACCGGAAACATTTCAATGATTATATAGCATCTTCTGTTTATTTGAAAGTTAATAGCGTTACATTTAAAGCGTTTATTACTGTTAATATGTTTATTTTATATTTAATTTGTTCTTTATTTTTTATTTTGTTCACAACTACAATATGTGTATTTATTAAATTCACTTACAGGTTACAATCATGACACAAAAAGAAAATGCTTATACTGCTGTAAGTCAAAACATTAAACAAAAATATAGAAATGAAAGGTTTGCAGCCATTCGACTACGGGGCAATTATTCTTGAATCGTGTTTCGATTCTACCAATTCTATTCAGGTATCTGTTAACCAAGAGCTGCAGGCCTGTTGTTCTAAATGAGAAACCTCATTCAGTACATTTCAAAAGCCTGAGTACATTTCTTTCCTCCTCATCTGTCAGATATTTCAGACTCCCAAGTGGATCTGGATGTTTCCTTTTTAATCTTGTCGAGGAGAGTACTTTTTGGTATCTGATATTAACTGGCAGCTTGTCTAATCGTCATTTCCCCTGACGAAGCAACACGAATAGCTTTCTGCAGATTCTCATTGTTATAATGTTGATAAGCCCACCCTCCTATAATATCCTTGTATGTTTCAAGCATGTCCGCAGTCACCCCAAGTTTCGCTAAAAGTTTCAATGAATAAACTTTGTGTCTCGTCCGTCGGTAACGGCTAACAGAGAAGTGATTATCGGTGATTTTTTTAACAACAGACAGGTCTACAAATTTAGACCTTCAACCAACGCTCCCACCTACTAACCCTTCTGTACAGAGAAATCTTGCCGCCACCACTCAAAAATTGCGCGAGACAACAACGACATATTTTTTTTTGAACTCACACTGTGACAATTAACTGAAAAACAATTGTACCTTGAAACCACAGGCCTAATAAATATATTTTTAAGCTTTGCTATCGACATCAATAAACAACATTAAAAAGCTAAACGGACTAAGTGTCCGAATCACCCCAAATGATGTACTTATAAATTTTCTTCTCAAAAATGTGTTTTAAATAGGATAATCATATTAATGAACAAATTGATAACAAAACAATGTTTGTATATGAATTTCTCTGAATATCTAACCTAAACTGTTGTACTTTTATTGCGATTAATCGAAGATGGTCAATTAACCACACCATACAACAAAAACTTGTCTCACACTTATTTAAATATTTTGCAATCTTTTATGCTTGTACAACTTTTCATATAATGTACGGTACGCAGTGGTGTTATGACTTTGAATCATCCTGTAAATAAGGTATGATTAGTTATTAGGTCAGTACTGTAATGAAAAGTTTCGTAATTATCCTACCAACATCCACATATTCTTGGATAATGATATTTATTTGAAGAATTCAATGTAATTCAACACAGCGATTTTGATCCATACCAGTCTTTTACTAGGTCACCCTGCACCTGACGGCACACAATATAAACACCATTTCCTCTGTCTTAATGAGCTATGTGTCTCATGAATAATAGTATAATTAAACTTTCTGAAAGTTTACAATGTAATATACAAAGGTTACAGAAATATCATTTAAATATAAGTTTACATCCTAAATTCTAGAATATTGCAATAAAAAAATTATGATACCTACCGCACATGAGCGGTTCCTCGTCACTTCCGTTTTGGCAATGCATGTATCCATCACAAATATATCGTTTGTGTATGCATCTTCCAGAAGTGCACTTAAACTCATCATCGTTGCAAATCTTTTGTTCTGTTGGGAGATAATAATACTGGCGTGTACTTTATACTACTGCAACGTTGAAGGACAATGAAAAAGTTGTAACTGAGGAAACTTTCCATTAGTTCAGTAACAGCTCAATCATATATTATGAACACATAAACAAAATAAATATATTTCATATCTGTACTCAAATTGGTATATTGATTTCATTATATTATTGGAAAACAGAATGTCTCGAAACATTGCAAAATAAATGAAGAATGTCGTTTTATTTTTATAAATAATATGTAAACCTAAAGTGACTTAGCTATAAAATTATGTTCCCATAATATTATTAACTAAAGTTAGGCCAGAGCCCAAACTATGAACATACTGCTTTAACGTCCGCTTACGTAGTTACGATTTAGAATCCCAAGTGAACATATATATCATTGAAATAAACTGATAGCACAGAAGAGTGTCTCAGAAATATACTAAAGTGATATAAAATTAGTATCTCAGAAAGTTTACTGTTTTAACCTTGATGGCATTTATTCTATGCACATGACAATTATTCAAACCCACTGTCTGGAATCAAATGTCTTTCTATAGTCATAAAGTACAGGCAAGAACATCTTTTGAAGAATTCACAATGAATAACGATTTCTTCCGAAAAAAAATATAAAGAAAAAAATAATAATTAAAACTGAATTACCATATAGCTCGAGAAATAGATCCAAATACTTAATGTACTCTAAGACACTTTGGGCGATATAGTGCTTACTCTCAATTTCAAACGACTTGGGCTAATATATAAGGAAGCTAAGGTCTCAATGCACTACTTTACTGAAATTAGTTATCGGCTTAGCTCATATATGCTGAAAAAATCAAACACATTATGCTTGCATATGTAAAGTGTATTTATAAACCATATCGACAAACTTCTGGAGATGATTCCTTACATCAAACAAGGCGAACGTCCCTTTCACAAGTTTTCGAAATATCCACAGTTTCTGAGCTACATTCTAAAGCAAAAGTAGAAAAATGACTATTAGAACTTCATATTTCTAACACCATGCACATAGTAGTTGATGCGGCATAGTTGCGTCAAAGTCTTTAACTCTACACTATCAAAATCCATATTTCAAAATTTCGCAATGAGTGCGCAAGGGATTCTCCAAACGAATTAAAGGATTACTAGATATTCACCAAAGTAAAGGTGAGTCGAATAAGCATGAATTAGACTGCTTTCTACGAGGAAACAATAATTTGTTTGCGCCAATATGATATCTTAAAATGTTTCCAAATATCGAAGGATTTTCTAAAAAAAAAAGAAGCTTGGTTGCATAACAAGCAAGATAAATAATTCCATAATTTCATCATTTTTTGTATCTTTCCTAAATAGATGTCATTGTCCGATTAAATGCTAAAAGTTGCCACCCTGTTATCTTGTAATACAGCTGTTTGTTGGAAAAATCCAGAAACACGTCAACTTTAGTTTCGAGGGGGACGAAATATTGTGATAATTTTAAGAGTGCTGCCTAATCCTCCGGGTAGTAGCCAAGGTTTTAATTTCCTTAAATAGCAACATGAGTCGAGTAGCACATCGTTTGAAAACTACTTCGATTCTAATTACCAAAATAGTATTATTTTCGAATTTGACTGAATGCTTTGGGATAAATGGCGTTGTAAACTTTTACTTAATATACACAGCCATTTCTCCAAAATGTAATATTTTACCCTATTAAATCTTATAAAAACCCTCAAGAAGTCTTCAGACAGTAGACGATTACTACTAGGAATATTACGGAGATAAATGTAAACATACTGAACCACTCTCCGAGGTCGAGTTACAAAATTTTATATTTTCTTAAATGGCAACATGGGTCGAATGGCACATCAATTCAAAGCGGCGTTCATTCTATTTCCAAAAAAGTTGTTTCGTTAATTTTTAATTTTGCCGAATACATCGGAAGAATTTGCGTTTCGGCCGTATGTTAAGTATACATATGAAAATCTGAAGGAAATAAATATTTTCTCGTATTGAAACTACCCATTATGCCGTTGAAGCGACTGTATTTAACGACGTCATGGTCAACATTTAGTGTGTTGGCCCAATTCCTGAGGTCTAGTTTCAAAAATTTAAACCTTCAAAACCTTCTAGTGGCTTGCCACATGAACCAAGTGTATTTTGTTCCATTGTGCAACAGAAATTGATTCGACCCCCAAAAGTATATGTAACATGTTAAAAATCCGGTAAAGGGGACAAGAATACTCTTGAACAATTGCGGGATAATGATCTCTCTCCTAATGTTAGGACGAGATGATGTCTAGTCCTTGATTCATTTTCTCTCCATCAGGAACATATATTTCAATTCATGATAAACATGTAGAAATACCAACTGTTACACCTGTTTGCAACGGCGCGGGTGCAGCCTTTTAAAGTAAATATTTATCCGTCAGTGGAAAGGGTTTGCCAAACGATTTTGTGAGTGAATGTTTTTGATATAGACTTCCAGAGTCGTAATGATATTTAGTATAGGCAAATTAGTACCCGAGACGGAAAATAATATTAGAAAGCTATTTTTTTGTTTTAACGCATTCTTTGGACCCCCCTGAGCCTCCAGAGAAAAATCCCAAAAAATCACACCTGGGCAACCACCTGAAATGACGTCATCAATATGGTGGCCACGCGACCACATCCATTTAAGCTTAAACGGTAATATCTCATCACAGACCCCAGATATAAGCTTCGTTCTGGTGCCAAATTGAAGTTAATCACGTTGCAAGTGATTTGCGTTATAACTGCCCCCATACATTCTCGACACTTTTAAATATGGCGGGTAATATATTAAGAAATTAATTTTATGTTTCACTATTTCCGTTTCATAGTGAATTACTATGAAACTACCAGAGATACGAGAAAACACTTGGAAATAAACGTTATAGAGTAGAGTCTCACCTTTCCAACGGTACCTATACTGTTTCTGTATCTTAACAACTGGGAGAGCTATGCCATTTTATGTAGCGCAAGGTGTTGAATTGTGAGAATTTAGGTGCACTGAACTAAGTGACACAGGGAAGGGAAAGTTAGACCAAAATGTGGCTCGAAACGAAAATAATTATTAGGAAAGTGATTCTTTCTAAAATACGTTCCTTATGTTCCACCCAAAAAATCCTGGATGGGGAACACCCTTAAATTTCAAAAGGCCGCCATCTTGGATCTTTAAGGAATGTCATAAGCCAGTAATGGACAATCATATGGACGCATTGTTGGTGCCAAACGTTTGTTTCTTGAAAAGAACCTATTACTATAATTAAAAGTCTAAAATAGACATTTTATATAATTTTATTAACATATTACATAAAAATGAGAAATTATACGTAAATAGATAGTGCTCAATATGACTGACAATATTGCGTCTTTCATTAAAGTCGTCTTCGGTTTAAATAATCTTCTCTGGTGCAGGCGCTGGTACGTTTGGCTTTGACATAATCTTCGGTTTCGCAGTTGGCTTCGATATCGTCTTCATCTTCGGAATCCGGAATATTCCGATTGAAGCAGAACTCTCCCGCACATTCGCTGCACATAGTAGTGCATGTCAGCCCGCTTCTCTTGTACTCACAATTTCGGGAACAGTCCCCTTTGAACCCACATCGTATGAGATATAGCAGGTTATTTGGCGCCGGGGGCAAAGTGGATGTGAGAGGCTTGTAGTGTCCCTTTTCGACGGTCCAACCCCAATCTTTAGCTTGAAACACATTACCCTTCCACGCTTCTACTTGGTGATATACTCGCAGACTATGTTGGCGGGCGGCAGCAGAAGTAGCAGGAAGGCTCGCAAGATTCATGACGTAGTTTGGAGGTTTCTTACTAACGGTCTGAACATATTTCTTGTACCTAGTTTTGTCAAGTCTCTCTGAACGTTTACCTCCGTACAAATGCACCATGAATTGCTCTCCTGCAGTTGTAATACAGAATGAATGAATACAGAAACGCTACAAAATGAATTGCTCTCCTGCGATGCGTTTGGGTTGTTGAATATTTCAACAACTTTCTGCAGCTCACTGTCATTTTGTAGCTTGTTGAAATCTGAAAGTGGACCTCTTTGGTACAAAGCTGTGGTGGTGTCGCATCCCATAAAAGCGTGTAGGAAAAGTAGGTGTTTAGTCATGTTACTAAGACTTTCGTGTAATTCTCTGCTGCAGTAAACTTTTCTGTCGGTGATGGACTTTCCCGGAACTAACATGTACACGGCACATTGGGGTTGCGTCAAGGCATCAATTAGTACGAGTAGGTCTGAGTCCGCGACAACTACAACAGCTGGTCGTCCTGCCTCCGCTTCTGTTTTCGCCGTTGAAACAACCAACACATCCGCGTCACTCGGGGCCTGAAGAACGGAGATCTTTGCTTTCTTGAATTCTGTTGTAAGGAGTTCCAAAAAAATTTATTTTTATTAACGTTCGACAAGAATTGCTCTTGTGTAATTTTCACGGTGTATGATGGAGTTACATCGACCCTCACAGATGATTTCCCTACAGCTCGTCGCATATGCACTGCATCTTTAGTACTTGGTTCATATCCGTCGTTTACTATGATGTAATTTCGGTTGACGTAACCCAAGTAGGTATTGTACGCATCACCGTACGTTGCTGGACGGGGCAAATGTACTCTGTGCAAAAGATCCCCACCGTCGAGAACATAGCTTGGGTTTTCAGGCAATTTATTGCTAATTTTGCACAACTTGTCGATTACTTGAATAATCTTCGATTTTGTTCCCGCGCGAAGACCAACGTCGTAGAACAATGATTGAGGGTATGGTGCCAATTCATACTGTAGACAGTCTTCAAGGTCATCTGCACTTCTCACAACACACGCGATGCGGTGAAACAGTTGGTTAGGATTCACAACTACAGGATTCTTATTAATTGTTATAGTCTTTCCCATAGCGGCCACTGTGAACACTTGCGTCCTCCTTTTCAAAGTAACAGTTGAAAATGATTTTCAAACAATTCCTCTGACAGCATTTTCGCCTATCTCCTCCGCAGAGTCACATTTAATTCTGTCATCGGCAACGATTCCTGAAGACAGAGAAATGAGGTCTTCGGATTTGTTGAAGGGCGAATGTTGATTCAGCCAAGCTACAAATTTCTTCAAATCACTGGTATCTCTGGTCTGCCACGATCTTGATAAAGAAATATGCTGGTCGGAGGATTCACCTGCTACTCCGGCGAAAGCTTGCACTGCTTTCGTCACCTGGAGACTTCCCGGCATGGTGCAAATCCGGAATGCTACGACGCTATCAGACAAATTTCGGCTTTGTGTCAAGCCACCACTGACCTTCATAGACCGCATTAAGACCTGCTCAATGGTCATGTCTGTCCAAACGCCGCACCAAAACTTATCCGATCGCCGAATTGTAAAATAACCCTTACTGGCGAAATGTTCAAACTCTTGGTCCGACAAAGTAGTCTTCAGTTTAGACATTTTCTGGAGGTATAAATGGGCCGACTTGGCGTAATGAACATGGCCAACTGCATGGAGATGGGTTAATATGCGTTGTACGGAGAAGAGATGAAGGTTCCAGTCGCCTGTTCTTTCCCCTCTCACGAAGTCATGCATTACAGAGACTTGCTTGAAATACTGAAGCCATAATTTAGCTGTGCGGCTTGTTTCTTCTAATGTCTTAATCGCGCTGGATACAGCAGTCAGTATAGGTTCGACTTTGGATAGAAGAGATTCTTCGGAGGATGACAAGTTTAACACCTCGTTGTGCATTTCCCTAAGAGTCCGGACATCAGAACTGATCAAAAATCCTTCAGCACAGCACTACAAAATCAAATGAGCAATAGCTGCCTGGGACAGCGAATGAGCTCGTAATGCTCTTGCATAAGTATGCCCATCAGCCATGTGGACAACAGTGCTCTTCGCAAATACCTCACCCATGTAACTCATGAGCAGATGAAATCCACCTAATCTCACGATAACCTTTGATAGCTCATCACTTTGGTCCACCTGAGAGACTATATCCATGGCTTTAATGAAAAGCGGCTGATCGAACGTCACAATACACCTTTGTTGCAGCTTCCTGCATTCTTCAGCTGCGAAACGAAGACACGTGTTAATTGAGCTGAGGTTTGATGGTTGAAGATTGACGAAGGGCAAGGGTATCACTGCTAACTTATCGTAAGATATTTTTCCAGCGGCAATCTCCATGAAACAGCTCCATCCCGTATGAGGCTCTTCGGCTGACTTGGGACCCGCCATCCAAATCCATTGGTATATGGTTCCGAATTCGGCATTCATCGGGCGCAATTTCAGGGAGAGGACGTTTTCCATTACCAGGCGTTTTAATCCAGGGTTTTTAGGACGATCGTTAATGACGATTGGCATGAAACCAAACTTTCCAACAACGGTTGCCGTTGGTTGAATCTTCGGTCGTGGAACACGAGAACTCGTCTGAACAGCTGAAGAAAGAGTCACACACTGCACTCCCCCCATCACATGAAAAGTTCCATGTCCGTCCACAGTTCGAGTATTGTGATCTGCATTGTCGAAGACAAATTGCACAAATCTATTGTGTTGAACGTCACTTGAAGTGTTCAGTGTGCAGATCTCACTGTAGGAAACTGAGCAGCCTAGATTATGTAGAAGGTTAATTAAATGTCTTGATCGGAAACGCCTATGGAGAAACACTCCAATTCCAACCTGTACAGCTAACACAAAATAACGTGGACGCACCAAAGAAATGATAGAGTGCGCAACACTCAGCACTTTCTGTTTGCATGGTTGACCTTTTACTGGTTTCATTAAACCAGAAAGTAGATGAGTGAGCATCTCACCTACTTGATTTTCTCCCCCTTTCAATATTTCTTCGTACGTTGGATATGTCGAACATTCATAAACTTGAGATCATCTCTTCTTGTAGGATGGTGATAGCCGTGTCTACAATTCTCTTCTTTTCTTCTACAGGAACTTTTTTTTTGACTGGCGTACCAATTGTCCGTTAAAATCTTCGATGAAACGGGCCTAAAAGAAACAACAGTCCCGAAACTTTGCATGCTTGGGTGACATCAGAACGGTATTGCCGTAGTGTGCTGATAAAAGCTCCCGCAGACGATTTTCACTGTACAACTTATCACTATCGGTACTAAATTTTAAGAGCATCTCCATAAGGTCAGACAGCAGGTACTGGCAGTCATCGTTGTAATCCAGAAAGTTGCATAATTTATTGAAAGCCTCAAAATTGGACTCGTCAACAGGTCTTCCGACCACATTTTCAGAAGGCTCACCTGGCATACTTCAACCAACGGTTGAAAATCATGCATCACAGTTTTTATGATATTGCGAATCAGCCGCGATCAGGTCACATTCGCTATTAATGCGATTTAGAACTGTTTCCCCCACTTGTCGCACCTCTTTACGCACATACACGAATACTTGAAATTTTTGGAATACATTCCACTTGGCATATTTTTGGGTAGCGATCTGGGTGCTTCTTGTAAGCTTCTTTATCAACCGTCTTCCAGCAGTAGAGACAGCGCCTTTTAAAGTCGAAGGGCTGTTGGTCACTTCTGAGGAGGTGTTTTGGTGCATTTGCTTCTCCAGGTGAGGACACTGGCACGTAATTCCCATGTCTGGTATAATGTTTTCTACGTTGTACATGTACTCGAACATGACTAACACCCTCGATGTTTTCCCAAATACCTTATTTTCTCTTCATACTGAGATTCCTCACAGTCTCTAAATCTCTTTTCACATTGACACTGTTATTGTCCACCATCACGGCAGAAAATGCACTTTTCCTCCATCTTCTATCTAGCTTTCCAACAACCGCCTACGATCACCAACACATGTAAAGAAAAAAACTAAGATAATAATCGCAATAATTATATTGGTGTAATTAAAAAAAATAGCACTAGAACGGCAAGTTTGCAATTTGAGACTGTTTATAACTGCAACAAAGGCGGCGCGAGGCCAAAGCTGAAAGGCAACAATGATCTGCATCTTGCTTTCCAACATTTGTGCATTTATTTATTTTCTTTTTAAGGAATCCTATTTTTCGCTGTAAAATTATTTCCCCGTGTCACTTAGTCCACTGCACCTAAATTCCCGCAATTCAACACCTTGCGCTACATAAAATGGCATAGCTCCCTCAGTTTTTATGATACAGAAACAATATAGGTACCGTTGGAAAGGTGAGACTCTACTCTATAACGTTTATTTCGAAGTGTTTTTCGTATCTCTGGTAGTTTCATAGTAATTCACTATGAAACAGAAATAGTGAAACTTAGAAAATTAATTTATTAATATATTATCCATTTTGATGACGTCATTTCAGGTGGTTGCCCAGGTGTGGTATTTTTTGGGATTTTTCTCTGGAAGCTCAGGGGGTTCAAAGAATGCGTTAAAATAAAAATTTGCTTTCTAATATTTTTTCCGTCTCGGGCCATTTTAAGCCCTAATTTGCCTATACTAATTATCAATCTTCATACACTTATCGATAATCAGTTAAGTGCTCTAATATTCAACAACTTTATTAGGCACGCCTGGAAAATATAAATACCCCGTTAATTGTGATTTCTTTGTTGCTCCTGAGAATGTCATCTGACAACTTGAAATTCAAGTTACTCATATCCCAATTAAACAAATGCACAATTTATCTAATGTGCTTAGTGCCGTGCATATTTATACTTACAGGATTGGTTCATCAAGTCTCATAAGCATGTATAATTAGCACTAAACACAAACAAGACGCCGCAGAATTTTACATTCATTTTAATATTAGTAAAGTACCTGAAATCTAACATGTAATAACTGCAATAACGGTTTAAGGTGTGGAACAACTAACTACACCAGTGTATTTCTTCGAAATTTTTACATTAATTTGGTCGGTGAGTGTTATTTTTTTAAGCTTGTACAACTTGGTTTCATTTGTACTGATTATGGCAGCATTACCGATAGTCATACAGATTCTGAATTTTTTGATTCACGGTATGTAGTGTTAAGAGCTTTTGTAAATTTTGCTTCCTCTTGTAAGAAATCTGGGGGTGGAGTTCTGTTGGCTGTAAATAAAAAAATTCGAGTGCAGCAAGTTTCCTCCCCTGATAGCCCTGGTGTAAATTGTATTCTAGCCAAACTTTTTGTATGTTACTTGTATATTTGTGTGTGTTGTCTATTTTACCTGCGTCTCCTGTTTCAGTATACCAAGATTATTTTGATTTTCTATATAGTGTATTACCACCTAAAAGCAGCATTCTCCTAATAGGCGATTATAATATTTCATTAGTAACAAGAACTGATTTCGATTTTCTTAACTCAACAACAAAAAACTGCGGTGAATTATATAATTTGATGAATGTTTACAATTTAAAATATTTCAACAACGTTAAAAACGAATATGGTAAAACATTAGATTTAGTGCTTTCTATCTTTCAAACTATTGTAGTAACGCTTGAACATGATCGATCGTTCCTGCGGATGTTCATCATCCTGCCTTATTAGCTGAATTTATGTACACCAAGCGTATCAAAAATATAGCAAAATCACATACAATTGATTACAATTGATTGCAAAGCCAATTACGAGCAATTGTATTGTGACATTGCATTGTTAATTGGGAAAGTGTATCGGACAGCTTAACTGTCGATGATGCTGTTGAATCTTTCTATAATATATTATATGCCATTCTCGATAAATGTATACCACGAAAAACACCTAAACTACAGTACTTTTTAAATTACTTAATTAAACTAATCAAGAAAAAGACATACCACCGTAGAAAATGGAAACAAACAATCGGATATGTTCGTTATTACTTTAATAAATTTAAACAATTACGTACTCTCTCCACAAAGGACATATCTGCAGCCTATAGAACTTATTTGCGCAATTGTAAAATTGACATTTTAACTGAACCCAAAAGCTTTAGGATATTCATAAAAAATAACATACGATAGTAAGAATGCAATGCGCTTAATTACGAGGGATAGCAATTAAGTGAAGAAACCGCTATTGCGAATGCATTCATGAAACATTTTCAAGTAGCCTACAATATGTCAAAATATAACCTTTATACTCTAACTGAACACAATTGTTCTGAAATTTTAGATGCATTATTTCTCGAACACATTGAACTGAAGGACGTAGAAAAAGCTATTAAAAAACTGAAACCTCGGACATCTTTCGGAGCTGACAAAGTCCCATCTTATATTATCAAACGCTGTTCTGAAATACTAAAATATCCACTGCAAGCCATTTTCAATAAATCACTAGCAACCTCTGAATTCCCTGCAAAATGGAAACTTGCCGATATCTGTCCCATTCCTAAAAGTAGTGGCACGAGTAATGATATTAAAAATTATCGCCCAATTGCCATAACATCTGCGCCAGCCAAAGTATTTGAAATTATGATACATGAACATTAATACTCACACGTTCGCTCAATTATCTCGCCCTTCCAACATGGATTCTTACCAAACAAATCGACTGTAACCAACCTTTTTGAATTCACACATTTTTTAGCTAGACAAATTGATAATAAATATCAAGTAGACGTTATTTACACAGACTTATCGAAAGCCTTTGGTGTCATTAATCATGAAATCCTACTTAGGAAGCTTGTAACATTAAACTTTTCAGAAAAACTTCGCCAGTTAATAGCATTCTATTTGTGTCACCGAAAACATCGTGTTTGTTACAAAAATAGTATAACCAGGGAATATGTTGTAAATTCTGGTGTACTTGAAGGATCGAACCTTGAACCTCTTTTGTTCTTATTATTTGTATATGACTTAACTGCTGTCATAACATCCTCCAAGAAACTTCTGTTTGCAGATGATTTAAAAATCTATGGTAGTATTTCCTCCGAATTGGACGCAGCCTCCTTACAAAATGATATTAGTGCAGTCTCCATTTGGTGTAAAACAAACATGGTATTATTAAATATTAATAAATTTAGTGTAATGTCATATACGAGAAAAACAGACCTTTGAAATTTGAATACAAAATTAATGGCTCTCCACAAGTTCGAGTAGATTATATTACTGATCTTGGCGTAACAATTAAATCTAACCTCTCATTCGACATGCACATAAATCGCCTTGTTAGAGAAGCTTACAGGAACCTCGGGTTTGTAATGAGGTTAACTACCGAATTCTCGAATAGTGATGTCTTAAACATTTTATATACGGCGTATATTAGGTCAAAGTTGGAATACTCAACAATAATATAGGATCCTAATACACAGAAGAACTCTCGGTAAATTGAAATTATACAGTCTAAATTTGTATGATTTTTGACATACAAAGAAACCGGAATATATCTTAAATTTGAAAAGTACTTAGACTTGGTAAATAAGTACAGGTTACAATCTCTTGAAAACAGGAGAGTTAATTTTCTCTTAACTTTCCTACACAAACTCTTACACAGTAAAATCGACTCAGAAAGCTTATTATCTGAATTAGGGCTGTATGTACCGCATAGAGTAACTCGACCGCGTAATGCTGTCTTATACCTTTCGGCCCAAAGAACTAATGCAATGGACATATCGCCTATTAGGAAAATGTGCTCATTATATAATTGTATACTTAATTAATGTCCTGAGATCGATATTTTTAACGTAAATATTAGATAATTCCATTCTTGTATAAAATAATGAATATTTTATGAAAAATATGTTGCCATGCAGCTCCAAATATGTATGTTAAACTTATATGTGTATGTAGAAAATGTCATATGTGTATTCTGAACATCATAATTAGGCTATTAACTAACCTGTTATGTTCAATAAATAAATAAAATTATTCTAAAACAAACAAATTTACATTTCAAGTTCCATTTATAAACATAGGATGGCCAAAAAGAGAAAAAAAAACTTACTATGGGCAAATACAAACCTAAAAGGGAATTATAAATCATTTAATTATATTTATATTATCAGTCTTAGCTTATTCTTATATCTATATTTGTATCTTTACTTGGTGTTTTTACAGTGTATAATATTAACTTACATATATCATGTATGCATTACTACTCCACTTGAATTTGCTATGTTAATTTTAAATTTGACTTATATTGTGATGTATTTCTCTTGTGTTTAGTATATATTGTGTTTATATTTTGTTGATACTATTGACAGTAGGGATTGATTATATGTTACAAGGGATTCCTGGTAATACAAAAAAAACTAAATTGTAATTTACTTTTTTACAGAATACTATAAATGGGCATACGCCCGTTGTATTCTTCCTAAATAAATAAACAAATAAATATTTTTTTATTTGTTTTTATAAAAAAGTCAATCATATTAATAGCAAGATAGAACACTATAATGTTTGCACCTAGGCACTTTCATACCACATTTCATATTATCATCTTTACAGTATTCTGTGAATATGCCCTTAATATTACCAAGGGGGGCGTCCGGAAGCCCTCAACGCAATTTTAGGTTATAATGGAACAAGACAAACAGTGAAAATCAAGCAGGTGCATTGTACCATGAATGAGTTGAAGCCTGACAATATGGAAATGTTTCTTGTCTAACTGGAAATGTTAAAAAAATTATAAAGTGGGTTCCTCTGAGGTCCTTGGTAATGATCGAGTTATTGCGAGAAAGATGAAGCTCATACGTACCACATGCTTCAGTAGACTCATCACTACCATCAAAACAATTTTTATTTCCATCGCAAACGAAACGATTTTCAACGCATTGCCCAGAAGTACATTTCATTTGATCTTTGTGACAAATAAGTTTCTCTGTTTGTAAAAAAAAGATAAATATTAATTTTACATGTATGATACTTATTGGCTTTTAATACTGAAATACAGTACAACATTAAAACATTGTAAGTCTCAAGTAGATTCGTGTTATAGTAATAAATCAAGTTTCTTCAACAGAACCAGAATAATTATTTACAGGGAAAATAATTATGTATAACTTCTAGATTCCAAAATGAAAATTGATTTCTTTAAACGTGCAAATGTTAATGTTTCGTATTCTACTTTCATATAACATCCTTTTAGTATTGCATATACTGATACTAGTAAATAATCAAGGTGACAGCTAAATGCTATATATTAAGTGTAATGTACATTAACGGACAATAGTAATAACAGTTGAAGATCACAACCAAAGAAAATTCACTTGTAATAGAAGAAATGTGAATATTCTCCTAATATACGATAGTATAATTTGAAAATTAGGTCAGTCAATGAACAAATAGTTGGTCTTATATCCATTTGGCCAAAAATGACAAAGGACGTTCTTTTCCTGTAAACTTGAGCTGGGCCGTTAAAAAATATTATTTGTTTCAACAATTCAATTTATTTTATATAATATCTAAATATGAAATTCAGTAACTTGAACAAGCCGAAATATACCAAACAGAAAACATTATTACATTGCAGATGAGTAAGATTGTACTAGTGTATTACAAATGCTGGCATAAACTATTACGTA
This sequence comes from Lepisma saccharinum, assembly GCA_022664845.1. Classification (NCBI taxonomy): domain Eukaryota; kingdom Metazoa; phylum Arthropoda; class Insecta; order Zygentoma; family Lepismatidae; genus Lepisma; species Lepisma saccharinum. The sequence continues at coordinate 69,888 of JAGDQP010001751.1, read as the reverse complement.
TTACTCAATTTTGGGTTATACGTTTCTCATACTTCGTTGCATATTTTCTTATTTCTTGATCACACCTTGCATTCCTACAATTGCAAGTATATTTTCCTACTCTAGGAAACACCAAATTAGAGATAAACTGAACACAGTTAATAGAAATATAATATTGTTAATCCAAAGTTAATAAAAAAACAGACAGCGTCAATGATCTCCCTAGAACAGGCAGGCCTGGACCTAGTGCGCAGACAATTCAGACAGTATGAGACACTTTCGTGATAAGTCCCAAGAAGTCAGTATGCAGAGGCTTACGTCAGTTGAAGATTCCTAAGACGTCGGTGCACCACATCTTACATAAACATGGCCTGGATATCGGAATACCGCTTGGATATCATTAGGGTAACGAAAGGATCACACGTAGAAATGTATTAATTGTGTACACAAAAACTTCAATATGTTACATGCAATTCAATATAAAAAAGATTAACGTTCTCTTTGGTTGTTGTACTGATGATAAGCACTAAGCGTGACTATGAATCTGAAGACACGTTGTGACAAACTTAAAAATAAGTAATAACCAAGTTCGGTATGGCTGATACACAGACTAATATCACTCCAAATGATATTAGTACAATTTGCTTGGATTAGAATAAAAAAATTGAAATAGATCTGGAAAACATTAATATTACCCCAATGTTCAGGATATATGCATTTACCTATTCGTCAGAAAAGTAAATATCAAATTGAGAATTCAAAAGATAGTAGTTATCATTATTTCTAACCAAAAAGTTTTGGTATGCAAATTGCACACCAATAAAATATTATAGACTAAAATAACAATCTTTTATTGATTCAATCTTCCTTGTAGATACAATATTTATTTAACTGAAGCGCCTATTTTGCTACATTCATTCAAAATCGTCACAATGCACGCAATTTTGTATTAATCATAGCGCTTCCAATATTGAATACTGTTAAGAAAACGTTCCTTTCGCTAAATGTGCAAATCATACAAACCATCAACATCTACTACTAAAGTTGTCCGTATGATTGGATATTCTTAATACAACTCTGATGAGAACAGCAAATACTCTAAAAATCACTAGACCGTATAATTGGATGCAAGTAGAATGATTTCTAGGTAAAAATGGTATGTTTATGGTATCAATCATCTGTATAATTGGACGTAAATTTATTCAGACAAAGGTTAGTTGAACAAATGTCTAACTGATGACAGAGTTAAATGTCTAAGAATTGCGATATCTCAGCAATATCGTAATACTAAGCTTTTGTATTAGGTATATATATTTTAAAAGATGACATAGATATTCATGAACCTATTTAACTTGTTTTTGCCTAGTTATATTCAGAAATAAGTATTTAACTTTTAACAATGAAAAATATCATATAAACAGAGCGCTGCTAATTTTTCTTCATATTACAGACTGAGACAAAATAACCTAAGAACAGTATCCTAAAATATCTGACTTTACTCAGTTTTGCATACATCTAGTACTATTACAATAAACCTACACAAGACATATTGACAACTATATTGTATTAGTGTCATAAATATGTAAATATCGCAAAATGAAAATATATAAAAAAAGTAATATTAACTTTTAACATCAACTGCTTAAATGCTTGTTACATACATCAAGCTTATTAATAATATCTTCCCATTTATCTGCTTACCCAAAATACAATCAGCATATTATTTACTTACTTATTCTATTTGTAAGGTAAAGATGGATGAGATGGGGGTATGTATAGATTATAAAACCTCACAGATCACGTCCACTTTAAGATAAAATCTCTTCAATCTCTGAAGATCAAACAAATGTATCTGTGTTGATCCTACTGATTATGGCATAGATTTTTTTTTTAAAGTGGGAGTGTCAATAATATTGACATTACATCAAATAAATAAGCATAGCACCCTTATAGTCTAGCATGAAAAATAACAACTTACGCACACTACGTTAACGTGAGCACTATAAAGCTTATAACTGAATGCCAACTATACGGAAAAATCTATGTTTGACACTGTCGTTAAAAATAACGAGAGCGAGGGGATCTTGGGAGGACACCACGGTGTATCTTGAACAAATGCTACCCTGAATTTGACCGACTATCATAAAGTAAAGGATTACAACGCAGTACGCTGATACCTGATCCTAAATTTGCTATTTAAAAGTTTTATCCACCTGTGTCATGGAATAATCTCCCTACACATACTATAACTAAAAGCTGGGTATCGATAATCCTTGAACTGTCGTTCAGTATAAAAACAGTATATGACCTATGTCCAATTATTTGATCAGATAGAATATATACAACTGATAAACTAAATATATGCTCTGGCATAAAGTAATACTACGTTTATTCATTCAATACAACTCATAACGTTAGTAGGTACGTAAACCTAATTTCGTTACGTGCACGATTTTTGTTTACACACAGCGTTATTACTTGTGTACGTATGCAAATTTATTGTAATGTATTCATCCATTTTCTGATTGATAACGCATTGTACCATTTACGAAAAAACTGCCTGATTTGGGCCTTACTAGTACGCATAGTCTGAAAATTGCTTTATTCCTCAATAAAATGATTCACCTTTCTTGTTTCTGTCAGCGAGTAAGACATCAACAATACTGATTAACTTGTCAGGACAGTTTGAGAGGATGGGAACTGACATTCTTCCTCTCGAACAACAATGACTGTGAAACTTCGTTCTATTTATAACCACAAAGGTAGTAACGTTTGCTTACCCTGAGAAGTATTTCTCGTATCGTGCCACTAATAATTATTTTATCCAGAACTAACCTTGCTCTATTTATATACGTCTTACAGCACTGATATATCAACTTGGTCATTCACAAGCACGCACGGCTAGGCAAGGATTTTTCTGTACAGACATAACTTTTAGATCTTTACTTACAATTTGTCATCTTCATACGTGCCCATGTATCGGAGAACACTACAGGCTTTACTTATTATTAATCACATGACATCGAAACACTGCTTGCTGTTGTAAATTTCAATGATAATAATACCCCACAACTATATTACGTCTTACACGTATATTTGCTCGTTTTGGTCTGATATTGCCCTCTCGCGGAGAAACAAAACTCTAAGCGGAAAACACTCCATACTCGCTATAGAAAGTCCATTCCTTTTCTAATGCAATGAAGCTGCCGGAAATTAGGCTCCCCGGTTTTCACTGAGAACACTAAGATATTAAATTAAAGTCAACTTACATAAATTCACTAGGGGCTTGTAACGACTGTTACAAAATATTTGTCTATGTATCATATTTTATACCTTATTAATGTTTGTAATCAGGGAAAGAATTCTGGGACAAACTGTATACATGCATACATACACACACACACACA
>JAGDQP010001751.1:38438-51941 GCA_022664845.1 Lepisma saccharinum | reverse complement strand
AACTCTTCATTGCTGGTTAGGAGGCCCAGGCACTCCACTCAGGCGGAGATTTTTTTCATTGAGGAATCTTTCTGCTATCAGGTAGTATGAAAAAATATATATTATTACCTTTTTCACAATAAACCTTGTGTTGGTAAATGCTGAAATTATCACAGAAAAATTAACAGTCCCCGTGACCGGGACTCGAACCCGGATTTCCCAATTGCCGGCTAATTATGCTACCAATTACACCACCACGGTACCGCCAATTCTATGTGTATATGGAATGTTCCTCTCAGCTAGACACTCTCCCAACACTTCTTTGCTGGTTAGGAGGCCCAGGCACTCCACTCAGGCGGAGATTTTATGATTGAGGAATCTTTCTGCTATCAGGCAGTATGAAAAAATATATATTATTACCTTTTTCACAATAAACCTTGTGTTATTAAATGTTGAAATGAAGAAAAAATAATAGCCTCCGCGACCAGGACTCGAACCCGGATTTCCCACTTGCCGGCTAGGTATGCTACCAATTACACCACAACGGCACGGCCAGTTCTCTGTGTATATGGAATTTTCCTCTCACCTAGACACTCTGCTAACTCTTCATTGCTGGTTAGGAGGCCCAGGTCTCCTATGTCTAGGTGAGAGGAACATTCCATATACACAGAGAATTGGCCGTGCCGTGGTGGTGTTATTGTCATCATACCTAGCCGGCAACTGGGACATTCGGGTTCGAGTCCCGGCGGCGGAGGCTGGTAATTTTCCTGTGTTAATTTCAATATTTACCAACACAAGGTTTATTGTGAAAAAGGTAATAACATCGACATTCAGATTATTTGTTTTACTATATTTCTAGAGTACATTCTACTAATAAGGATCACTAATATCAACACATGAAATCTTATGCTGCTTTCTGAAATCGAAATTTCATTAGAGACTAATAACGAATTTCCTTATATCCATTTCCCAAATACAAAGATTGAGTGGTTCTAGATCCGTTATGAACGTATGTTGAATATGTACCTTTTGAGAGTAATAAGCTAAAAGTTTAAGATAAAATTCCTCACCGGCCGCTACGTGCCACCTCCTTGCAATCGTTGCTCTTAGTTTAAGCACTTGCATTATATGTATCCTGGTCTTCCAATACTTGGTTCATCGTTATGCGTTCTGATATACGTTGTCGTTTGTTTTTGATTGCTTGGAGTATTATACTATCTGACTTATATAAGTTCTGACGTTTTACGTTATGACAAACTTAGAATTATACGTTCTGGCATTATACGTTTTCAGGTTATGTTCTGACATTTCTGATTTTAATTGCTCGGAATATGATACGAAATGACTGTTATAAATTCTGGCATTAGACGTTGTGACGTTATAAGTTCTAGGCATCAAGTTTTTGATTGCTCCACATATTATACGATATGACGGTTATACGTTCTGACCATATACGTTTTTACGTTGTACTCTGATGCTTGTTTCTGATGGCTCGAAATATGATACACGCTTATGGTTACACGGTTATACGTTCCGACGATTCTATATTTATACTTTCTGTCGAATTTGGTAGATGTTTTGTCCAATTTGGTATACGTTCTGACGACTATACGTTCTGATGTGGACAGCTTTTAAATGTTTAAAACATACTTAGACCATCTCAAGACGTTTTGTAGGACTTTTCATTACAAACCAGGTTCCCGTAATGGTGCTATACCTCTTCATCTGCCAACAAGTGTTAACACTCACTCACCTCAAGTACTTTCAGCGTTCTGGAATATTTCGTACTAGTTTCTTGCCTATACGTAAAATATTCTGTTGCTGATACTGTTGCTTTCCTTTGGCGAAATAAAGATTGAAGTATGGTTAAAAGTAGAAACTGGAGAAGCTTTATATATATAGTGATGTTATATATTTCAGTTGAAATAAGATATAAAATTTACAATAAAATTCTATAAGAGTAAGCTACATCAAAATAAATGTTACATTAACAATTAGTGTAATTAATGTTTCCAATACTATTTGAAAAGCACTTTATAATGACTGCTTATCTTAAGAAGCACGTACAAACTTTATTTTGAAAATGCAATAAGTGCAATATCTTTAGTAAAATGTAATGTGAATTCCTTCAAACTGCTTGAAACATTTTCATTCTTATATCATTGACGATAAATGTATGTGACAGAAAGGTGATTCCTTCTGTTTGCTTCACTTCTGTTCCAGCTTGAACTCTCTTATGAACTACGCGCCAAACATTTAGTTTGTAACTTACAGTTATCGTAAACTCTGTGTGAGAGTAGTTAGTAGTGTTCAACTCTACACTGCAAAGTGCGTACTTTTGAATTGTTGGTACAAAATTCCAATTTTGTACCAACAATTTTTTAGAGGTAGTAGCGAACCCAGGGTTGGGTATAAAGGGCCGGTCCTTTGCCTTGTAATTCTTTGGAAGAAATTGATTAATCTAGATAAAAACGATGGTAGAATATAAATCCCTGTACCCATCAGTAATTCTAAATAAATATGGATACATTATACGACCTATTTGTCAGAGACAGCGTCGGACCCAGAGATTCATATTTTACATTCGGTTTTGTTGCTATTAATGTGTTCCCTCCCACAAACTGGGAGTGAAAGAACCGCTTCTCTAAACCAAAGCTTGCGTTCGCCACTGCCACTAAAAACTGTGGCTGTTCCTAAAATTCAAAGTCATAGTTTGTGTACGGTGATTATATAATGACCCTCCAATGATGCATTAAGTCTGCAAAATATAAGCCTGTCCTTTCAAAAGTTTCTTGCCAGAAAAACTGCTGGCAGTGTCCTACAATTATGTAGTTCACTGTGGAAAGCAACCTAATATGGTTAAGTCTTATGTGACGTAGTGAAAACATATCTATATTCAGGGATGTTTATGGAGTCAATATTATTGCTGAAAGTAAGATTTCGAAGCCTCCTCGTTAACTTATTCGGGATCGGTAATAATATGGAACAGGTTTAGGTATGGAAAATTCAATGCTTCAATCACTGCAGTATTCAATCACTCTTGTTGAGGCACTGTCGGCGAAGAAAAGGAAAAGAACTTGAAACAAGGATAGAAGGTAGAAAATAGAGAGGGTACGAAATTCGACTCTAATCATATGTCATAAAAATTTTGACAAATATCTGGCAATTTGTTAAGGTCATATTGGGTGTTTTGACAGCTGGAAGAATAATAGGTCTCTAGAATATGTATTTTCTACAGATAATTGGAAACTGACGGCTGTTGGAGTATGTGCATACAAAATATGAAACATGTATACTTTTTTGAAATTCAGTTTGCACAGCTTCTAGGTTTGAACCTTCATAGTGCAATCATTTGTAGAATATCGCTGGAAACAGTTTGCACTTCAGATGAACACAGAACTCAGGTGTAACGCAGAAGCTTGAGTTTCTGTATTGCAATAGGTCAAAGTTTAAAGAAAATAAGCATATAATATAATTTATTTACTAGCCATGTTTAGCAAGGAAAAAGAGGTTCAAGTGGCTGGTATAAAATTCATAAAGTCAACTTAAAATTACCTTAGATTTCTCCATAAACGCTCCATTTATCCTTAATCCTGTGTTGATAACACCTGCGATATAATCCGAACGTGTAAGACTGGATTTGTCCTTTAGGGACAGTTTAAACCTTTGGAGCAAAAGGAAGAGCTTGGCAACCACTGTATCAGGTTGTGCAGTTTCGGTTTGAACGGGCATGCATTACTCAAAATATATACATGAAGGTTTCTAAAAGTGCTAAAGAAACTATAAGCTAGCTTGCTGTGTGACATATAGTTTGGCAGTTGTCTTCTCAAATGCTAGTGAAATTTTTATAGAAGCTGAGTAAAACAGAAGCAAGAATCATAATAGTCACATTGGACGAAAGACACTATTCGCTATGTAAAATGAGACTTCAATGGCACTCTTTAAATTATTGACAGTTAGTACTACCGTATACTGGGTACACGGCATTTGATATCATAAATATGGAGTGTTCTTTCAACAGTTGTCCTGGTAAGTCTTTTGTCCTTGTGACCTACATATGTATATTTTATATAGTCACAGAGACTATGTATGTATATAATTATTATATATGTAGATACTCCCTTTTGCTTACTCACTTTGTAGAAAACGCTCACCTGTGTTTGTGAAGACATAATTAGACTAACATACATCTGGTAATCTGTTTGCTACACGGTAGAGAAGCTATGCGGCTTTTGTCAGCACTGTCACGTATATTCTAGTACATACTTTGAGTATTATATTCCTGTTCAAATCTAAACTCCGGGAGACGATGTAACAGTCCCCCGGATGTATTTTTATTGTCCAAACTTGTAGCTCCCTCTAGCAGAAAACGCAACCTTACGCAGTCGAATTACTTTGCAGCCAGTATCAGTATTAGAGTACGAGTATATATACGAAGTCATGCTAAAAGTATGTTTTAACAGAAATTTTTCTCTTCTATGTATTCAATAGGACACAAGAAGACACATAATTATATGCAAATTGCATGAATAATGAAGAAAATCTAAAGCTCGCACTATTGCTTTAAGATCTCTACGATAAAAAATCACGTGAGACCTTGTACAACTCTTCTTATAATACCTTTATTGTAATTTTATATACCCCGAAGTGAAAATATTTGCGTGGTGTGACAGGTAGTGCATACTTGTGTTTCTTATCAGTGCTAGTTTGCGTATAATGGCAGAGATCTATCAGTGCATCCATGCCTGGCACCGCGAGGTGCACTCAGACTATCAAATTGGGTATCATGGTATCATTGGTTTTCTAGGCATCTTGGGAGCTAAATCCGGTTGAGTGTGGTAATATCTACCCATCTAATAATTTGACATAGCTTTAGAATATGCGAAGCGCTACCTTCGTATTTTGCGTATTTTGTATTCAAGGTGAACTAGGGAAATATGTTTGAAAGAAGTGTAAATTTCACATTGATGTAAAATTGTGATAATTGTATCAATACGTAAAAGGTGTTATTGTCATTTCAAGTTTCCTTATGATTAATGACTGGTAACCATAAGAAGCGCAAAATGTCTGTCGGAATTCATCAAATCATTTTCAAACTGACGTAATTTATTTTGCAATAATCAAGGATGAGTTATATTTTAATGAAAGAAATTAAGTTGTTTTTGGAAGCAATCTAATTTCATAGCTCGTTTGTCATCATTCGATACAAATTGTTTACGGTCTTCCATGCTTTCATGTTTCCTTGCTTTTATGTCGTATGTTGTAATGTTTTTGCATCTACTTTTAACACGACACCTTTTCTTTTCGGTTTGTTAAGAAAAGTCTACACGCATTTAAGTTAGTGAAATGCTGCAATGATTTTGGGATCATCTGTATTTGGTAAAATCCCTTCTGTGTTTGTATGCCACTTGTTAGATCCCTTAATAGAGAAGCTATAACTAAAATCGGAGCTTAAATCATTGCTCAAACTGTTCGTCTGTCCGCCCGTGGCTGTTCGGCTGTCAGTACATAGGTACTGATAGCTATATAATAATTTCAAAATAATATGATTTTCATAGCACACAAACGGTAGCGAAGCATTCGTGAATGTAATCATTATGTATATCTGATTAGTATACTTTATAAGTATTTCTTTTTAGGAAATTTCATTTTGTACTTACCCTCAGTAGATTCTCCGTTTATATTATAGCTCTTAATTTTCCATGGTTTGTTTATCGTTATGTTTTCGTCCTCTCCTATATTTCTAGCCGACTTTACTTTTGTATCTTTCCTTTTTTCTTCGATGGATCGAATCTTCTCAGATAGGGATGCAGATTCGCTACTATATAGCATAAAACTCGCAGAGAGCAGAAAGACGATAATGCATGTTGAATATATGTTAATTACAATCATTTTGGATCTAAATGGTAAAGGATATAACATTACTTGACGTATATGAGTATCAGAGGTAAGTTAAATAACTGAATCAACATTTTAATGAGTAACAATAATTTAAAGTTATGATCACCAAACATCAACAAGAAACTAACAGCAATATTTTCTAAAAATTTATGATTCAGTGTATTCCCTGAATATCTATGTGTATTTTTGTCAATACAGTGTGTCACAGAATATTTCGCAGCTGAAATACAAGATGTATAGACATTGGCATTGGTCTTATTTTTTCAGAAAATAAAAACGTAATCCACTCACTGAGATATTATCATTGTTTTTTTACAGAAAAAACATAACCCAATCTGCTATTTTTAACAGAGTATTAAAAGTCCTTCTAAATTCCATACATTTAATTGCAATTTACTACATTTTTTATATAAGCTGCTCGCATACATATTGTTTCAATAAATTTTACCAGAAATGTAGTGAATAGGAACCAACATTATAACATTGGGAAAGGTTTTTCATACCCTCTTGAAAAAAGAAGCATAATTGACCAGTGTTGTTTCTCTTAAAAATACATTTCCATAGAATGGATAGTTTGGTAAAGACGCAAGTCCAAACACAATAGTTTAAGGTAAACCTACAAAATTGTATAGGGTAAAACAGAGTAATTAGACACAATTTTGGGGGAATTCGGTATCACATTCCAAATAAAAGGTTAATTGCGTGGGTGCCAATGCTGGATGCATGTCCGTCACATGTACCATACACCACCACAAAGTAAAATTAAAAAAAAGTTTTTGTATTTGCATACTAACATAAAAAATAATAAAAGTATAAGGAGTGTTTCAGAGGTGTTTATTAGCGCGGCTGTGGGGTATTAATAACACAATAGTGAATCTTAAGGGTATTTAGCAAACACTTGAAACGTGCATATGTTAACAAGAACAATATCATTAGGTTATAAAGGCTTTGTAATCCTGCACCAGTACACAGTTTGATATTTAGGATTTTGGATAACACAATAGAGCGAATTAAAATACAGCCAAACATAAGCGCAAACACTTCACATTAAAGGCTTTAAAGTGGTACAGGCTTAGGTCAAGATAGAGTGTAGAACAGGATGTTGGAAGCAAATAGGCCAGTGCCTACTTTGTAGGTACAGTTCCGGCATTTGCCTGTTGTATCTGAGGAAAATCATTGGAGAAACCTATGAGGGTGGGTGCCCACTGACACTTCCTAAAATCCATTCTCTCTGATATCCTCACCAGTCCTACTTGCCTCATTTTGTTACACTGGCTTGTCTGATCCTTAACAATGTGTTAATATTGCATTGCACAACACATTATTTTTAAATGAAACGTGCACGGTATATACTTTGAAAATATAGAGAAAACCAATAATGCGCCTTTCAACAAACAATTTTTGCCTCATCTCTATTAGTATGTTTCTGCCTACACCTAATTTATTGGAATATATTTAATATTTATACTGTAATAGTCAGAGAAGCATAGTGCTAACTACCCCAGATATGATGGTGCTAACTACCCCATAACATGTATTTTGTCTCATTGTTACCGAAGTCTAGGTCTTGTGAAGCTCATGATATTTAGGGAATGCTTTGTAGCTCACTTTAATATAAATTTCTCTTATCTCCGTTTAATATTAAATTTGTCAGGTTACTTCACATTTTTCGAATTTCTACTTCCGCTCGAAAAAGTGATGTGTCCAGTTCTTGTAACAACATACACACATTATGCCCTTTTCCTCTCTAAACAGGCAATACGTTTCTTCTACACTTTACGATTTATTGGACACATCAAAAAATTCTTATATGCACCTTCAATTACATCAGCTGGCTAAGAAAAAATAATTCTGGTGCTCAACACCAGTTTTGACCTGTCTATTGAACAGATTATTACAATATAGCAAGTATCAACGAACAATCCAGCAGATTTGTATTTCATAGTGTAGGCTGTAGAAGCATGGGTAAAATTTTCACATGAGTTAAAATGTATACATGTAGAATGCGCGAAACAGACTGATGCATCATTTGGATAACAAGTGATGTGTGTCTCTTTCCAAAATACCCTTTCATTTGCAGTATATTTTAATATGTGCATGGGTTTATCTTACTCTATTAAGGGAAGTTGTAAATACGTAGGTTTGTGGTCGACTATTACTAGTACCCTTTTAAAACTTGGATAATTTGCCACTTATCGATGTTAGATACCTGTTCTTCAAAATAAAGTAGACGGGTACAGCTTGTGGCTAATCATGCATACATTAAATGCTAATTGCAACGTTAAATGGTGTACACGTTGCTAGGAACTGAGTAAAGTTCAACAGAAGTTTTAGTATTTCATATTACTTCATAGAAATCAAGGAATAGGGTAGAGGATATTTCGCATGCTGGGTTGGATTGATTCTTTTCTCAGTTCAATACATGCGTAGAGAAAGAGAAAAGGCTGTCTTATCTGCAAGATTGTTTTTAAGATCAATACGCTATCATTCCTCTCTACGGAGAACACGAGTGAAAATTACTTCCGGCACGGACAATCGACTCTCGCGCAGGCGCAGAGCTTGAAATATAAGTAACCCCGACAAGTGCTTCTTCCGCAACTCCTAGTACAGTCTGATAGTTAATGTATCGGGAAGCTGACCCAGAGGTACCGGGACGAATTCTGGCGTCGTGACTTTTTTCATAAAATTATGTTTTCTTTGTTTATGTATATACGCAGTAGGAAATGTAATAAAAGTAGTGATTTATTATACCAAATATAGGTTACGGAATGCTAGGATATATATAAATCGGGCCAGGTGCATCAGAAGGAGGCTGAGCGGCGTCAGCCGCAGGGGGGGGGCAGCCCCAAGGAGCTGAGAGGCGTCAGTTGCAAAGTGTCGCAGCCCCCGGTTAGTGATGGGCAGACGCAAAAGTGTTGTTCATTAAAAGTACTGCTAACTTCAAGTGGGCTATATGCATCGGAAGTGTTTTCATGTGAGCTCACCTTAGAGAGGAATAAAGGCGAATGTTTCTGAAACCAAATCTTGCGTCTTATCTTAGCCGTTAATTCAATTCTGATCAAGTATTCTGATTAAGAGAAATGAGAAACATTCTCAACGAATGAGAATGCCGATTCCTAGTTGAAAAATACAAAATCCTTAAAACGTGGCGTAAATCGTGTGATAAATTTCGTTAATATCTTCAGAGTTTAACTAACGTATTTCTGTCATTTAATACTGTTTAGATCTGGTCACTTTTATACCTGTTAATTTAGTGCAGCCGGTAAAAAGAAAGACTCCTAACTAATCAGCCCGTCTTCAAATCTCTCTCATTCTTCCTTTACTTTTCCCCTTGCTACTAGTATTCATATACAATTAAATAATTGTTGCTATTTATAATCCAAGTTACTGCAAATTCCACCAGTCATTCCATCGTCATCCATTCGGTCTGAGCAAAATTACTTAAAGGCCTTTAATTTAAATTAACATTAAAATGTGTTAAGGATACATTTATTAATAGCTTAAAAAATATTATTTACGAGACATTTTCTACTACATAGGAAAACATATTTATATCTTCTAATCCATTTCCATATTGAACAAAACTCTTCCATGGAAAAGATTCATTAAACAGAACGACCAAAGGCGGTTTTCAAGTTCTTAATCTGTGTATTTAAAGTGAGAACTAGGACATTCCAATAATAATTTTCTTGAGAAAACTGGACGTGCACAATTATTTTTACAGATGGTGTTTACAATTATTTTTTCTCAGTCACACCAGGCAAATGCAAGGAATGGCACTTTAAGATAGGGTCCAACCGACGCCTTCTAAAATTCTTCCCCCTCCATATCATGATCTGAGCTGTAAAGACTGAGCCTGATGCTTAAAGGCTGAAAATAAATAAAATTCAAATTCTACATCATTATTTATTACAGATTTTCAAGAATTCGAAATTTCTTTAACATTCATCGCTCTTGTTTCCGGGGTTTTCTATCGATGTTAAAGCTACAATAACGAAACAACAAGCTACTATAGTCGAGTGAAAATAGAGATCAACCTTGAACAAATTTTAATACAAATGTTTCGAACGATTTCTATACCAGAAAAAGGTGTCAATAATGACAGAATAAATTATGCCGTTCTCTGCCATGTCTGATGAGGGTGAAATTCAAAATCCTTCCGACCACTATGACAGCTGCAGTAAAGAATAATGTGGAACTCTGGAAACACACTTGAAAATCAAAATTAGGCAGAGGAAGTATGATTGGATGTTTGATATAGGTAATACGGGTAAGGCTGTAGCAAATGGAAGAAATGGACATCACGAGGGCCATTTTAAATTTCGCTCAACAATTTTCAACGTTAAGGGATCGTGCAAATCGGTTTAGGCTAGGTCGTTCCCAGAAACTTAAAGGTGAAGTTATTTTATGTCTTCCTCCACGTGTTCAGGAGATATATCCAAAACATTGGGGTTGGAGAAAGTAATGATTCTTCATTTTGTCCTTGCAGGAGATTCAGCACGATGTTTACAGACTAACAAAATTAATGCTGAAGAGCTGGTAGTTGCATTACTAGAAAATTTCAACTTCCACGTTCTGCTGAATAGCATAGTAACAAACAAACCCTAGGCAGTTCCCGCATGCTTCATTACAATATTCTTGCTGGAACATTCATCGTTGCGCTTTGTATTTTGTTACATTTGCAATGAATAAACTTCAGTAGGGGCTACGGGACAGATGGCTGCAACAGGAACTACGGGGTCAGTTATTTGTCCTACACTTCTTTTTCAGAATCTAGATTGTACGATGTACGATCTCCTTTCCATAACTAAACTTGCGTGTGTATTGATTTATTATCATACAGGAATGTACATAGCGTTTTGTGAAGTAGTGAAACTAAGCAGTGATTTTTTGCCCAAATGCAATGTTCCCAGGAATTCTGCCAGAATTTCCGGTAGAGCGGTGTAAAGCCAAAATTCGGAGGGAGTAAGTGGAGTTTTGCACAGTTTCTAGGGATTTTTTACCCCAAAACTTTTAATGTTTGGATGTTGTCAAGGAGTGACACCCCCACAAGGGTAGGGTCTGGTGGAATCACTGAATATTCCGTTCTCATTGTTATGCGGTGCTGCAAATTTTCACTATCAAGCATATACCCTATTCCTTCCGGTGGGCGTGCTAAATTGTGGCTTATTTTATGAATGTACTCAGATATTTGTGATTTTGCTGCTTTGCTCGTTAGTTCATCTGTATCAAATGGAAATGGTAGGGACGTACATATGAAGAGAGTTCCTCCAAATTATATTCACGAATGAGTAGTTGTTGAAACGCTAAGACAGGAAAATTATAAATGAGTTATCTTTGTAACTACGAATATAGTGACAGTTTCTTGAAACATCTGCAAAAATTACTACCTATTGATTCCGCTCCTTTGGATTAACGTCCTCAAATGCTGAAACGCCCCTTACTACATCGCGTATGTAGTTGTTTTTTCTTAAATGTAAGCGGTTTCATGCATTTAACGATCTTTTTCAGACTCATCTCGCTGTAGTCTAGAAGCAAAATCATTATATATTTTTCATTCGTTTTGCGAACGGGGCACTACTTTCTTGCATCACATAGTACATTTGTGTTACCGACTTGACCCGACTTTACCCTAAGAGTTGCTGTTGAGTAGTCACTCAACGGCCATGTATTAAACGACCCCTTTTCTTTGTAAATGTCATGAAAACGTGTTCATCAAACCTCCCCAGAAGCTGTTATTTGCATGCTATGACCACCTGCTCCAAAATATGGCATCATGTGTTAAACAGATGGAAACGCAAGTTCCAAATCTCAAATTAGTTGTTTTTTAATATGCTGAAAAGGAATTGCTGCCTTGCGCATTTGCTGGATCAAGAGAACAGGGTATTTGTATACTTGCAACTGTTGCATGGCTTTGCCAATTCGTTCTTGTATATGCTCTAATTTGTCTGGAAACTTAACCTCTTCGAGTTGAACCTTCAACGACCATAGGCTATCCACAATTTCTTGTCTATGACACACATTTTCGTTTCCTGTACCATTCTCGTCCATTCGAAATATTTGACTAAACAAGATTCTGTCAACTCCGGTTTAAATATTCAAGTGGCCACTTATCGCTCTCGCAATTGTCTCTAGAGTCAACATGTGCTTTACCGTATTTTCTGCATAAATAATTTCCATAATTTCATTCAAACCTGATCCAGTTATAATATGTCCAATTCTGCCCAAGAAGCTAATGACTGTGTGGACCAACCAAGACTGACGATAGTTTATTTAGATGACTCTCTAGAAATTCATTTGCAATTATGCCGATTGCTTTCCAATTTAACGGATTGTCGAACGCCATTACTAGTGTGCAGTTATAGTTCTGCAATTATTAAATTTTCATTTTAGTTTTTGTAGGAACAAATTTACATGGTGTAATTTTAGCGATGTCGAAAGTTTCCGTGACCATCTAGATATTGTGTTCGACGTTATCAGCGATATGCTGCGCGTCTCCAGGCTCACATCCTGGTGAATTAGTTCTTGGTGCGGCTACAAAACTTTGTTGCAATTTGGTTACTTCAAAATATGAGCACGAGAAACTCATTTGGTGAATATTATCGACTAGGACACTAGAATTCCTATTGTAGTGAACCAGGATGCATAACCAAAGATGAAGTTTTTAAACCATAGTTGTAATATAAATGTTTGATTAAAGACCGTGAAAAAGTTTTGTATTACCATTTTGCCTGGGTTTACTCCATTTTACTCCTAAAATAACTATAATAGTGACTGTTAAACGTGCTGTTTTCGTGTTCCCGTGGCAGTCCTTGGACGTTAACTCCGTTCTGTTGCTCACAGTTCCCGTTTCTTCTAATGTCTTTATATCTTGAACATGGTTGCGTGAGATATGTATACTCTCCAGATGATACACGTTGAACGCAGCTGGTAGGTAATAAAAGCACCTGGTTATTCCCTGGTGATACAAGCACCGTTCTTTATCATTAACTCTATTATTTTATAAAAGGATAGTACCATGCTGAATCTCCTGGAACGACAGAAAGAAGAATCATTGCTTTCCCCAATCACAACTGTCAAGATCTTTATCTCCTGAACAAGTGAACGTATAAAGAAATTAACTTCACATTTGTATTTCGTGGACCAAGTTAGCCTAAAACTTGTCATATGACGCCTCCCCTCATTTACATTTAAAATGGTAAAGTTAAATTCAAGATGCGTGCTTTTAAGACGGTAACCCTGATGTCCAGTTCTTCCATTACGTATAGGTTTACCGATATTACCTAGATACAACATTTGGTTTTATCATTCCACCGACATTTGATTTTCAAGTGTGTTTCCAGGCTTTCGCCTTATTCTCCACTCTAGCCTTCATAGGTGTGAGAAGGGTGTTGAATTTCAGAACTTTTCAGATGTCAGAGAGCGGTAGACTTTATTCTATAGTTTATGAACCTTATTTCTGATATAGAAAACGTTGAAAATGTTTTGTATATCAGTTTGTTCCCGGTTGACCCCTTTTTCATCCTAAAATGACTAGAATACTACTACTACTACTACTACTAGCAATAATAATAATAATAATAATAATAATAATAATAATAATAATAATAATAATAATAATAA
>JAGDQP010001751.1:18505-38428 GCA_022664845.1 Lepisma saccharinum | reverse complement strand
AATAATAATAATAATAATAATAATAATAATAATAATAATAATAATAACAACAACAACAACAACAACAACAACAACAATAACAACAACAACAACAACAACAAGATGAATAGAAGAGGAACTACATACCTTACAATTTCTGGAATTTGGAGATGATTATATCCATCCAAGTAACAGACTCATATGATTTGAGAACTTAGCGCGTACAATTCATTTCGTAGAATGCATAAAATTAGTTCTAAAAATCTATCTATGAAATTGATAAAAACACGCATCGAGAGAATGCAGGAAATGGGTGTACGTGCACGATAATAAACTAAAATTAGAACACATTTATGCCATTATATGTATCACAAGAGTATGGCAAATGCGATAAATATAATGCATGTGAATTTGTTATCCATTGCCTTACTACCACATAATATTAGAAAAACAATAATTTTCTTCTACAAAATCAGTAGCTGATTTTTCAGTGTTTTTGCCTACACATACTAACGCGATTACTGAATTGCTAACTACTAACTACGCCTTGTCCGACTACCTTTCTACATAATCTCTCACACACACACACTATCCCAAACTGAACCCTAAATCGCTCAGATTTCAGATAAACTTTATTACATATGCCATTATTAAGTAAACGTTTTGCGCATGCATAGGATATTAGCACACAAAACGTTCACATGTTCTGCATTAAAAAATAGTGAAACTGAAACATATTGTGAACCTTTTTCACGACATATTGTGTACTTTAACTGTACTTTAATTTTCAGCGTAGGGGCCCATGTTACCTTTTCCTCTAGTTTCATATAGATGTTTACAACATAGCGGCCATAGCTGGGTTACTATACTGTTGCCTTTCCAACCATCTCAAATACTCCCATCCTGATTCCGGCCAGATCATGAGATGTCTAATGGCCATAAGCAAATAATGTCATAAACTCATATTTACTACTTCATATAAGGAAATAAAAATAATCAATTTATATTGTTCTACTACATTTCTTATACTATACTTATCACAGTTAATTTAAGGTACTTACTGAACCCCATATCCGTTTACATATTCGTTTAGATGTAACTTAATTGTGCAGTTATGTATAATCGTATGTATTTTTTGAGGTCACAGACCGACTACATAAGAGCGCCGACTAAGAATATAAATTTCAAAACAGCCCCGGAGCTCAGATCTCCTTCACCTGCGGGCCAAGTCACATCAAGCTCTCTCGCTTGGCGTGTTTCCTTCTTCGTCCGCTAATAAATCTCTTGTCACTGATTCTCTAATCATTTATTGATCTTTACCACTTAAATGTTTTATCACAATTGCTCTTTAGCTTCATGTATTTTCAAGTACTCTTTAGAACTTCATTCTACTTATTTTATTACCTTCCTAGTTTAATTAGTTTAAGCAATAATGCAAGGGAGAGTAAACCCATTCCTCGACTTCAACTAGTCTAAACAGGAAGGCAGGAAAGAGTTACGTAACCCACCCATCTATTCTTCGGCTTCAATTACTCTAAGAAATTAGGCAGGAAGGCGCCGCAATTCTCCTTTTCTCCATATTCTTATTGTACCATTTTAATATTTTCTTTTCAGCATTGCGTTTACGGTTCATCCCGCGAACTTAGCCGTGGCTTACGTTAGTACAGGGTGTTATATAGGGTTCCCCATTGGGTCTTTTTTTTAAATTATAATGGTAATACTCCATTACCAAGAATAGACGCCCATCGTTTGGAGCCATCTGATAACAGAAGAAAGAGAGTGAGCAATGAACATTTTCCATATTTCAATGGAAAATGCGTCCGACGAAAAGCAATGGATAGTTTAAGAAATGGGAACAAGTAATGATGAATCCTTAAGAAGATTCTACTACTGTAATATATGCATTAGTTAATTGCCTTTGTAACGCAAAACAAACTTTGTGTAAACAATGGTGAAACACACACACACAAAATGTTTGATTTACTGACTATAAACTAAATACAGAACTAAAATAGAGAATATTGTCTTTTTTATCCACTGAGCTAGTAGCGATACTGTAACGAAATTCATATTTTGTAAAATATTATGTTGTGCAGTTGACGCGCCTTTTGATGCTTTGCTGTTTTCGCACCTCTCGTTTGTACTCTTGTGCTGCCACCTAGACGGCCATGTTTGTACTCTAACTGCTACCTTGCATCACTTTCGATTAAGTGGTAAGTCTGAATTGACATTACTACTTTGACATTATCTTCTTTCATATACTTTATGTTTAAATTGCCTCTTTTTCTAGCACATGTCTGGCCTAATATGTGTATTGAAGTAATGCTCACGTTTGGCAAGTTGATATTAGAATAGAATCGGGAACACTTTGGTTTCGGGCCAATTGTGCATCTGGATGGACCGTCGCCATTTTATGTTCTAGAAAAGTATAACGTGGGAATTTAGCAACAGATTTTAAATTCACTTTCGTATTCACTGGTGCGTGAGTCATTACTGCATTGAGGTAACTGCAAAGCATTCTTGAATTTTAATCAAGAGAGAGAGAAATATCATTTACCTTGTCATATTTTTTTTTCTCCTGACAACTTCAAGGGCTTGAGTATCCATTATAGCTCATGTTTATATCTTGTGTTTAAAGGCTTGCATTTAACTGTTGTTGTTACTGCCTCGAGAACGAGCTGTTCTGTAAAATAAGAAATAATGTATGTGAAGCTATGACAACATTCAATGAAGAGGGGAACATTTTCCGGCAAGCTATTTTGACAAGGAATTCCTCCAAGAGTGACTGTATGTTGGTAGTGTTAATTAATTACTTTTTTTTTTAATTATTCAGGGAAAATATTTCATCCATTTCGTAATTTATATCAACATTTTGTGTGCAGAAATTTACTCGTTCCTGTAGTTATAGTTGAAGATGGTTTTCAGCCATGGTTGATAGTCTGTGTGCTGCTGCTAATACTATTAATGGACAATTATCTCCAATGCAACATTGTGCTGGATTGTCAGAAGCACTTCCAGACCATGAAATATAATAAAATATCTAGCTAGTAAATATATTAATAATTGGTAGATCACCGGTATTTTAGAACATCAAAACGCAGTTGTCAAATTTGCATGTTACTATTGTAGGTTATTATTTCTCTGCACTTACGTATTTTTTTTTCAAAAAGCGTGTTTTTTCTTATTTGTTTCCATGCTACTATATAGTAATTCAGAGTATAATGTTAAAATGCTATTTCTCACGGAACAAGGGGACTTAGTCCACGATTCCGTTATCATGTGCAACTTTTCGCTAATAGACTCGGTGTCTGAATTGGCGTGCTATATGGGAGTTTGTAGTTGTACTATTCCATGACCGGTATATTCCCGTTTCTCTCCCTTGTTTGCTGATTCGGTTTGGATCACAGACTGTGGTTATTCGTCAGGATTGCGCCGTAATATATCCAAACTACATTCACGTCGATGTACTTCAGTATTTTAAAATATTAAGCCATATCAACGTCACATATTAAAAAACTACTACTCAAACGAAACCCTGTTTCAAAACTCGAGCTTCAAACTCGGTTTCAAATTCCTGTTTCTAAACTCAGCTGGTTCATACTCTGTTCAAATTATATTTACAAACTGTACTCTGTTTCATAGGTTTCAAACACAGTTTCAAAAATAGTACTTTGTTTCAGAAATTGGTTTCAAAAATGGAGTCTTGTTCATACCTATGTTCACGTATTGGAGAGCAGAGTAATAGTAAAGTAGACATTCTTATACACGACAACAGACTTAGTATTAATGTGCAGAAAGCATACCGTGTTCTACATTTCAGTGTATATTTTGTGTAATTAACTAGTAGAAGTGTCTGAGTGCATCGAACAGTTTAAGGTAAACATAACATTTGTTTAGATGAGAGAAAAGGCTGAGTGGCATTTGCTCATAACCTTTATTTAGATTTAGTTCAATTTCTAGTGTGGTAAGTGGTCATGGAAGTGAACTTACAACTAACACAATCGCTGCTTTTGACCACATTTGTGTGTGGAAGCTTGCGTTAATTGTCACCATCATCAATTGCACAAGCCAAACATTGTTACTCAATGGAAGGGAATTGTGGTAGTGTAGATATGCCATGTAATTTGAATAGTACGATGGCTAGGTCTGCTATACGGTGTAAACTAAATTCGCAAATAGCAGTAACTATCTATGCTGATACTGCAGTGCAAATCAGTGAACTTCCCATTATTAATGGGAAATATATTGAAGAGTGTTTCTCTTTCTCGTAAAATTAGCTGAGTTGATCAACAGGAAAGATATGCCTGTTGTCGCTATTTCGAAACAAGCGATATCTCATACAGTCGCTTACAATAATAAGCATAGGTAGGAGTAATAAAAAAACAGTTTATCCTCCTAGAGAATTGTTTCTCTGTACGCTTAATTATTAGACAACCAACATGACAGTACAAACATGAGCGAAATCATGGAATGCCAGAATATTCCTCCATTTTTAGGATGAAACGACTGTTTGAGTCGTTCAGCATCACACAGAGAACCCCGAGATATATAGGCCAAATTCCATTGACGTTAAGTTCCAAAAGATAGGAATTAATGCAAAGAAAAAGGAAATTATTATATGGACATCAGAAACAAATCCTCAAAATGAAGTGCAACAAAACATGCTTCGCTCAAACACAGACACACAGAGCGAGCAAGAGAGAGAGAGAGCATGGAAGAAGACGAGCAAAGAGCGAATAAGGAGAAAAGAAAGAAAGAGGGGAAAAAAATATCGGAAGACATGGAAATAAATGAAATTTGAACGCTTAAGGATACAAAGCCTAATTAATCAATTAAATGAATCAAAAGTTCAGTTTATGATCTCAAACACCTGCAAACACAATTTTCTGCTTTTAAATTTAATTTCAAATTACTTTTCCGATAATATTTTTTGAAAACAATATTTCAGCTTCCACTTGTGAGTTTCTTCTACCAAGATATATTAAATCTTGATTAAATCTATATGTCCTGTAATTAACATTACGCAATTTGAATTAACAATGAATTTGAATTTTATTTATGGCCTTTACTCATCTAAGGCTGTGGCCGGGATAGGGAAGAGAAAAGGATTCGAGAAGGTATCGGCCAGGGTCTACTTTAAGGTGGATTCACGATATTTGCAGGTTGCGATTGGGGAACATCCCTGTAAAACTTCAGTCATTATGATCCAGCAATGATATCGAACCCGCGACCTTCCGAATGCTACTCCAACGCTCTACCACCGAGAATAAACAATGCCGAATGAATGGGTTTACATTTAAATTCCTGACACTCAGTATATTATATTCGTATATTCACATCTACAGTATATGATTTGTGTACATGTGTGAATTGGATTATGTCGTTTAAACATAAGACACGTTTACCCCAGGGATACAGTGGGGTAAAAGGATCCTTCAAGGATTAAAAAATATATATATATAAGGCCTTTGTGCATGTGACGTTCAAGCGGGGATAGGGTTAATAGAGTGTGTTGGAAGGTAAATGGCCAAGGCCTATTTATAGACACCATCACAGCGTTTGCCTTTATTTGGCTGATGAAAAATCTTGGAAAATCTCAGTCAGAATATTCCGGCACTGGAATCGATTCCAGAACTTTCCAAATGGTAAGGCAACAATCTAAAACTTTCCTGAAACTTTGTTCATCCTAAGTGGGCTTTACTTCTTCAATTTGATTTATCTTTTTAACATGTATAGACTGATCATAGAATTAAGTTTAAATCGCACACACAATAATTTATGCCCGAGGGGTACCACTGAACCGCTTTGTACTGGAAGAACGCATCAAGGTAATATGTTGATGCTACCGTCCCAATATTTGTTGGGGACAAAACCTGGAAAACTCTTTAATGTTGCCACAGTGTGTGAAATAAGACTTTTCAAAGGGGTTGTTGATAAGAAAATAATGTGATAAATCGAGTATTATTCTTTAAAGTCTGCGCACATGTAGACTCCTAGGAAGATTTTCCCGCTATAAACTCTTGTTATTTGGCACACAGGGCTGCCGTAAGTTTGGCTTTTCTGATTTATGCGAATTCCACAACACTTTAGAATATGCGTTAATGTTTTCACTTACGACATATTACCTGAATGCTTTCCAAGGATTATTCCTGGCCCCAGCATTTATTTTGTCAAAATGTGTCACGAGTTGTTCACATTTATTATTATTATTTTTTTGCATTTTTGTTAACCATGTGTTTACGTAGGTTAGATAAGATCAGGTTTCGCGGGAACAGATAGAAATATAGTTTGATATAAATATATTTTGAAATAAAGAAACGAAAGTATAAAGTTATATAACAGAACCTAACAGTACCTAACCTACCCTATGGCATGGTCACTAATCTAAGATAATCAACGGAAGACATAAAAAAGCAATCATTAATAACATATATGAACATATAGAAATGTATTCTGAAAGAAACGTCACTTGCACCGCCGAAATTTGAACCAAGGTTCTTTCATTCAAACAGCCTACGGCTTGATTAATTACACACTTTTTATTTACCATTTCAATTACATGTATGATAGCAAAGAAATTACCTCCAGACTCAATGTTTCATGAAAGAGTTGACTCACAATAGATGGTACGTTCTGAATGTAATTTGTGTATACTTGTTATAATAGTGTACATTCATTGTTATTTATAACGCATTAAGTTTGACATTGGAACGCGTTATGACAAAAGTCACTGTAATGAACTAGCTGCTTGCAACACCGTAAAGCACCTTGCTTCTTTGTTGCTGCCTTAACCCGGATTCTTTCACTCAACAAGCCGACGGATTAACCACATACCCATGCTCCGAGATTGCAAACGGGAGTTTGAAATTGTATTTACACTGCTCGTGTATTATATAACAACGCTACGGGATGTCATTAGCGCGTGGATTACTTGTGCGACCGGTTCTTTCAAGAACTAGGACTCGTTTCGCAGATTTACGAAATCATTCTTCTAATCCTGGATTACTCCGAGATTAATGTTGATGTAATAGTAAGTTGTCAAATTTGTGGATTATTTCAAGCTTGATCTCGATCTACAGATCAAATGCATTTATACCAAAGGGACTAAGCCATAGATGACTAATGGTTTTAAATAAAATACAAACTTCAAAAGGAACCGGGTTTAACTCACTGACATAGGCAGTTTAATGGCTGATTTAACCACAAATTTCTTAGTGATTGTGTAGCTAAGTGATCACCGTGTGGACACTCCCCTTCTCAAGGTTATTGGTTCGATTCCTCGTCTGGATTTCAAATTAATTACTTCGAGTGTTTAAGCGCTGTAAGTGAATTTCGCGATTACTACTGAAAGAGATTTATCCCATAGAAGGGAGAAACACACCATGCAGAGAGAGGGACAGAGGGAAATGCGTAAATTGTTACTCCTTAAATGTTACAATTTCATGTATTTTCAAGTCTTCCGTTATTTTCTTTAACACTTTCCTTCTTTTCTCCTCTTTTTTCGCTCTTTTCCAGTCTTAATTCAAGATTTACCCTCTTTCTTACTCTCTCTCTTTGTGTGTTTGAACAAAACAAGTTTTGTTACACTACATAATGAGGATTCCTTCATGATGTCCATATTATTATGTTCCTTTGCTTTGAATTAATTTATATCACCTAGAACTTTACTTGAATGGCATTTCTACACACACACACACACACACACATACACACACACACACACACACACACACACATATATATATATATATATATAGTACTCTAAGTAGTTATCTAAGTGATGTTGAACGAATCATTGCTTCTTCCTCTAATTGGAGGAATATCCTGGCATGTAATCTTACGCGTGTATTTGTTCTGTCATGTTGGTGGTCTATTATTATTGCTTCCAAATAATTCTCGACTTATATTTTAGCTGATCGTTCAAGGAGGAAGTGAATAAAACTATGGATATTTAGCTGAATCAATTTAATCAGTGGGAGAAAAATTAGTGCTAATCTACTAACGCAATTAATTTCAACTTTTGCTCGTACGCAGTTCATGAGCCAGAACTTTTATAGCCCTATAAAACATATCCTGTATTAGTGTGAGAAATAATAAGTATTTTGAATGTTGTATCTAGGCACTTCGATGAAGAGGCTGTGTGTTCGATAATATATAGTTTAGTTACTTCAAACCGTGATCAACCGTGCACAGTGAGTTAATAGGTACAGCCTTGGCACGGTATCAAATGACTATCAACAATTGCAACAAAAAAGTTTCACAACTAGAATCGTTATAAATTCTGTTGAGACTTTACAAATTATAGTTCATCAGGAAAATCTAGAACACTGGTCCCGGCTGCAAAACGTGTACGATATTGTTACCACTCTGATTCCAGCACACTTTTAGTTAAACATTGAACTGTTAGATTTTCGCGTGACAACAGATTGCCGCAAGCAGAACACAACCCAATATTAGTGTTGCTGACATGATTTCACACCCAATAGCCTATATTAAAGCCATTGTCTTAGGAAAGGGAAAACTGTTATTTATACTGGGAGTATTTTATTGCACAAACATATTTTTAAACAAATAAAAATAGCAACAATGAATTTTCCTACCCCGGCACAAACATGCGATTGCTCTTGGTCACCGTAAAGTAAATATTAATTAAGAAAGTGTTCTGTCGATTTGAAATAGCTGGCAAAATACTTTCGCAAGGGTTTAATGAAAGCGGTGATGACACGTTTCATTTGTTATTGAGAAATTCAATTCATATTTTAACATGGCGGCATAGTTAACACATATAATGGTGATGTCTTTAACAAAAATACAATTTTGAAATTATTTTTTCCATGGTTTCCCAAAGCATGCACCTCTTCTACGTGATTATATTTCTATTTCCAAGGGTCCCTTATTTGAACTGCGTCCTTCAAGCGCCAAGGGATGGTCTGCTGGAAGAATTTCAACTTAGAACACACCATCACCTAAACAACAACGTAATAAATAAAGGAAATCTAAGCAAAGCAGAAAATTACTACTTATTACACGAACTTACGTAATATGTGTAAGCAACGTGCAAATGAAGTCAACGTTCTGAAAATCGACACTCAGACAGAAAACCAAGGTACAATAGTTTCCTGTGAATTGTTAGTTAATAATAAAAACTTGAAAAATTGTGTTGATAATTTGTTTCGTGAATTTTCAAATGTGATCACAGAGCATTCGGACGAGTCAAAAATTTGAACTTAAGATAGAAATTATTGATATTTCACATGTAAAGCAACAGTATTATCATATGCCGAGAAGCGACAAGGGCAGTTGGACTTATTTGTTGATGACGTCATAGAGAAACGGGTGGTTGAGCCGGTTGATACATCACCATTTTCAACTCCTACTTTCTTGGTCACTAATCTGGATAGAAGTGAGAGAATGGTCATATCATATAATACGATAAACAAGAGTTATTACCTAGCTGTTTCCAGCGCCCAACAATGAGTCAATGATTGCTAATGTGGCCAAGAATCATATATTTAGAAAAGTGTACCTCCGCTTTGCTTTTCATCAATGATTGAGAATGAAAAGAGCTTTCAAAACACCACGTTTTGTACACCTTCGGGGTTATGTATATATATATATATCTTTGCCAATGTGTTTTATAAACTCATCGTTTGTTTTAAGTAATTTGATGGTTTAAATGTTGAAGGACAAGTTAGGTATATTATATTGAACTGTATTACGATTCATTCTTCACATCTAGAATCCAATAAAGAATTATTGAAAAAAATTCTTCTACGTCTGAGGGAATGGGGTCTCACTGTTTCCAAAATTAGAATAATTGTCCTATATACTCATTTAAAATTTGTAAGGTACACTTTTAAACATGGTCCGATTTATATTGATGCAAATTTTATTCTTTCGTTACCACCGCCAAAAGAACGAAAATGAATGTGTAGTATTTGTGGCCTTGTAAAGTATTTTCTTAAATTCATACCAAACTGTGTTGATTTGATACATCATTTCCATCATGAGGTCTGACGACAAGAAACCTTTAAGGTGGACGAAGCTGGAAGAAGGTTTTCGGAAAATAAAATTAGCATGTAAGGATCTACTTCTCCTACATTTTTCGAATATGAATGAGCAATATTTATACATTGTGATTCTTCTCCTAAGCATTATTAAGAAATACGTAGACAATAGGACGAAAATGGAGATTTGAGTCCAGTGTATATTTTTTTCAAACGCATTTGTGAGGCTCAATGGACCAAAATGTTTATGGACTTGAAATGTACGCTCCGGTTCTTGGATTATATAAATTGAAATATATTTGCACCACTCGTTTACTACTTTTGCAGATAACCAAACTTTACCCTGTGTGTTACGTAATCATAAAAGGGTGCCTAAATACTGTTCTCTGATTAAGAGAATTTCTAGACTTAAATTTCAAGTTGCACATCTAAAGAGTTCTGTTGAAAGCAATACTAACCTCTTAAGCAGAGATAATAGTCATTTAGATGTTTTGTTTTAGGATCGCGTTAATTCTGAGAACGAAAGGAATTTGAGGGCAAAACCACTAACCTCTCATTTGTCAATTTCTGCCATTAACCTTTGTTCAATAGGGAGTTATCTGAAGCACAAGCAGATAATCCAGAATTAAGGTATATAATAGACCGATTGAAGAAAAAGGAACAGGTACTGAGTTATGTAGTAAAAATGAATTTCTCTTACAGGCAACAAAAGACAAGAAAAGTGGTGCACTAAGAGCTGTGATTCCAAAAGGGCTCTTTATTCAGTAACTAATTTGTTTCACTTCTAAAAGTCGGACGAGGCCACGGCGAGTTCCAGAAAACTTATGCTAAAATAGTCTAAAGATTTACAGGAAACCACATGTTCAACGACATTAGGAACTTTGTCAGGCAGCGCTTCACATGTCAGACATGCCAGGATTATGCAGATAAGATATGTTACTATAGTCAGAAGGTTTTGAGTCCAAACCACACTTTTTTTGCTGACGTAGCATGGAAATAGCACTCCAGTACTGGATTCGAATAGGTCTAAGTTATTGTCAATGCTGCCAGTAGGTTTGTGTTTTTGGAGCTTCTGCGCCTATGTAGTCCTGAGGCCATGTGCCGAAAGTTCATGAACAATTTTTACAGTGCGGATTACCAATTAAGATGGTTGGTCAGTCGTTTGCAGATTGCTCTAAAATTTTATGTTGAGTATGGTAATCAAGGATATTACCATATCACTAAGGAATCCCCAAACGAACCTAGCGGAAAGGACCATACGTACATGTACTTAAGAACTTTGTGGGTGTATACATAGATGTATCACAGCCTTCGTGGGTCCAAATTTACAGCAAACAGCCAATACGATAAATGCCAGTGCGCACAAGACAACTAAGATGTCTCATATGGAACTTGGTAGGAAAATGTACAATCCATTAGACGCAAGGTGGTTGGTAGACCTAGATACAAATTAAACTAATGCAAAACTAATATATTTCCTGATGGAACCAACAACATCGAGAACTTCTGGAAAAGGAGCGCAGGATCAATAACTAAAAACCTCTTGCTGACGACCTACCCACTGGAGCGTTAGTACTAATAAGACATTTACATAAATCTTCTTTGCCTAACCATTTCAATCCCAAACTAGCTGTTTTGTTTTCAGGGCCGTTTGAAAGTCTGGGCAATTGTACTCAGAGTATATTGTTGTTAAAGGCAATTTATAATGAGGAGGCATCATAAGGAGGTATATTCAGTTGATCAAAAAAATCCGTGCCATCTCAAGTTGAGCCGCTTTCTAGAAATTATAATGTTGATAGTAATAAAAGTAATGAGAAAAAATGCAAAATAAGATTGTAAATATTATATCTAAGGAATTAACCAAATCAAACAGAAAGGTTAATTATTTGCTTGTTCTTAACATTTATATTTTTAAAGCAACGTTAAATGTAACTACTTTGTTTAATATCGTAATGAAATGGCATACCATAACTGACTCATATAGAAAACTTCATTGTCTACACAAGAATGACAGCGCTCTACTCCACGTGTTGGAACTATTGCTTGTGTTTTATCATGACAGATTCGGAGGACAATATACGGTGTGTCATTTTGTATGAATTTCCCTAGGGACATCCTGCAAACGCAGCGTCATGAAACATCAATGCCGTATATAGTCAGGGTGCTGCGAAAGGAAGAAAGAGGCAGAGGTGCTTTCATATGTTTGGGTCTGGAGATACCAGCCTCATAGATAGGCCACGAGAATGGAAACCTTTTCAGTTGGACAACGGTTTCCTGCGATAAGGAGTGGAGGCAAACATAGTGCACACTCTTGAAGAACTAGCCAGCGAACTCCAAGTTACTCCATTCGACTGTTCATCGTTATCTACAGAATTGGTTTACGTGTCGAAACTCGGAAAATGGGTACACATTCGGGGCATAACTTATTTCGAGATAACCCACAAAATCAGATCATGAATGATGATGTCTACTATCAGCAGCTTGAACGCCTACAAACAGCATTATAGGGAAGAAACGTCCTGCTATGGTAAATTTCAATGATTTGATACGTTGAATGGTAACACGTTAATAATGAGTACCCACATACGACAAGAAGAATCTGGGGTGCGACTGAGGAATGTGGCTGGGAGGAACTCCATCATTTGGTATTTTCACGAGACCTTGCAAAACTATACTACTTTCATTTACATATCTTGCAAAGCTACCTTTCTGGGGAAACACGGCAAAATGAGAATGACGTGTGACGCACAGTTACCCAGTTTCTGTCTCCAAGCCTAAGATTTGTTTCCGCAGGGTAGTTCAACAACTAGTTGACAGATGGGAGAGTGTCATTGAGTCCTATGGAGATTATTTTCCTGACGATTCAGGTAAGTTACAATTCTTTTCCTCAAATTGTAAAAATAAGGCTTTACTTATCGGATAAACTGATACTAACTAAGCTCTAAACAACTACCAGAATCTTCTCCCCACTACAATGAATCTCAGAGTCCAAAAAACGAAAACCTTCACCAAAAAGAGCTTCATATGAAGTCATGTGAAATTCCTCTGAACGTACTGAAAAATTAATATTTTGTGTGCTCTATGTGTCTTTTTTGGCATCTTAACCTTAGTGCATATTTTGCACACACCAAATTAATATTTGCCGAAGTTTACATTATGTAGAGCATAATTCCAGATCGCTTTTGTTAATTTGCAACTATTAAGTAAGCTTTTTGTGTATGATTTGGTAGCAACACGCCTGAATTTAATATGTTATCAACTAAAATGTGGTGCAGTTCATACAAATATCACGAACAGTTCACATATTAGGTCTATGTATTAAAAACGTGTTAAAACTGAAACATGTAATGAAAAGTTTCGTTACATGTTATACATGTTAGGTGCACTTCGATTTCCAATGTATGTGCGGTCTGAGCCTCAGATGCTCAATGGCCGTACTTTACTTATATGTTTTCGTTATTTGCATTTGATTCAGCATAATACAAATAATTTTCCTTCCTGGCCAAATATTTGACTACTACAAACTACTTGACGGATGAAGTAGAGTTGTAGCTTGATTGCTCGTCTTGTAAATGTGTTCCGTTCCTGGTTCAAACCATCCTGGTTGAGCTTTCCATGTTTTTTTTTCTTTGACACACTAAAACGTTGGTATTGAAATCCTAATAAGGTCATGGCCAATTCATTCTAAAATCCTTTCTCGTATTGTTGTCTTTGATCTAGAATAGAATTATCAGATCTGGGCTCTAAGAAAAGATTACAATAACAACAATGCGATGTCGCATGGTTTTCCAGGGAACGTAACACAAGGGACATATTGCCGTCACAGACACATCGCACGATGGCCATGCGACATGAATGAGTGAGTATGGAAGAAGAAAGACGTGTTTCTCGCGACCTCTGAAGTACAGTGAAGTGTGTCATGGGTATCTCGATTGGTACCTGAAGAGCCAGAATCGGGCTCTTCTCTGCTGTTGTTTTGTGTAGTGGGGTGAAAGCAACTGTCACCCCAAATGGTGAGATGAGGATTAAAGTATACAAAGTATTGACCAAATAGTTTCAGAAGTAAAACAAGTGAAAGATTCAATTAAAAATGTAATGGACATTTTTCAGAATGTAGAAGGTTTACTTGAAGACGTATGTAATAAAGTTAATAGACTTCAAGATCAAATAAACTAGCTGGAAGATAGGATTGATGACCTTGACGATCGGTCACGTCGCCAGAACCTTATGATATATGTTATTTCGGAAGAGCAAGGAAAACGTTGGCTCGTGTGGATGAAAAAGTTAGGAAAATGATAAGTGATTGTATGGTAATATTATTAAATGACCAAAGCAATGCCATTGAATAGGCTAAAAAACGTGATGGTAGGGTGCATCCAATCATATTTTGCCTTGACATATAAAACTAGAGACAATTTTGAAAAAATTACGATTCACAAGAATATTTATCGAAGAATACTTTTTAAATACAGTCCGCAGTGAAGGTATAAAGCTACAACCTTATCTAGTAGGAGCCTGAAGGAGAGGCAATTTGGCGTACCTTCGATATAAATATTTGTATATCGAAGGAAAACAATTTCCTTTGCTCACGTTACAAGAAAGTTTCAGTCATGACCGTTATGAACAACCTATACAGAATGAAAAGAGCGAAAAAGAGATATCAACAATTGCTACTCTCTTGACACCTGAAGATCACATGGCATCGAAAGTTCATGAAGGAAACGTGGACTCATCATCTCATTCTCACCCCGCTTTCCCGTCTAGTCGCTCTCCGGTGAACGGAACAAAGCCACCGCATATACAAGTGTCTCCAGGAAAACTAGAAAAAATCTCAACTCAACTCCCTCTTCCTTCAGGATGCGTAACCAGAAGTAACCGAGAGAAGAAAATAACAGGTGAAAGTGATTCTGAAAAAAGACAGATAATTCAGACAAGAAAACAAATAAATTTGGAATTAATAGCTTACCCTCCCCTCTCTCTTCCCTCCCCAATGCACGAGTGGCAAAAAGAGGTTCCATTATCGATAAATCCAGCACTCGCCCTGCAGAAGTGCAATTGAGACTTCCGTTATTATTTAAGAAGATTTGATGATTATAAAGTGGTGGGGGAAGTGATTCTTTAAACCCAACTGAAAGTGCATCATTTGGAAGGGAAACATGCTTCAGTGTGTACATACACAACACACGTGGCCTTCGTAAAAAAACATTTTAAACAACAACTATCATGCATTTGCATTAACTGAGACTTGGCTCACTCAAAGTCATTTTGACTGTGAATTTTTTCATTCAAGGTATGTTGTGATAAGAACTGATAGAAGCTTATCTGCTTCTGTTAAAAAATCTGGTGGTGGAGTTATGGAACTGTAAATTAAAAAAGTCGAGTGCAGAGAATTTCCTTGCCTGATATTCCTGGTATAGATTATGTCCTAACCAAATTTTTCATAAATTATTTTACTCGTATATTTTTGTGTGTTGTTTATATCTCAACTGCTCCTCCTTTATCAGTGTATCAATATTATTTTGATTATGCATAAAGTGTATTATCACCAGAAAGTATTATTGTGCTAATAGGCGAATACAATATTTCATTAGTAACAGGATTTCGGTTTTCTTAGCTCAACAACAGTATGTCATGAATTATAAAGTTAGATGAATTTTTACAATCTAAAATATCTCAACAATGTTAGAAACAAATATGGCAACACTTTAGATTTTGAACTTACCAAATTTAACAGTATTATTGTAAGACATGAATATGACTCGATCATTCATGAAAATGTTCATCATCCTGCATTAATAGCTGAACATTTATACACCGTTCAAGTAAAAATTTCAATTAAACAAACCATAGATTACAATTTTCCAAAGTCAATTACGAGCAATTATATCGCGACCGTGCATCACGAAATTGGATAGCTTAACTGTCGATTCTTTCTATAATATGTTATATGCCATTTTCGATAAATGTGTACCACGTAAAAG
This sequence comes from Lepisma saccharinum, assembly GCA_022664845.1. Lineage (NCBI taxonomy): Eukaryota > Metazoa > Arthropoda > Insecta > Zygentoma > Lepismatidae > Lepisma > Lepisma saccharinum. The sequence goes on along the minus strand of JAGDQP010001751.1, from coordinate 22,461 downwards.
ATCTAAACTAAAGTACCCGGTCTGGTTTTCAAATTACGTAATCAAACTCGTCAGGAGAAAGGCATACTATCGTAGAAAATGGAAGGAATCAATCGGCGATGTTAGCTATCATTATAAAAAATGAATAACTACGTGTTCTTTCCAAAAGAGAAATATCTCATGCTTATAAAATGTATCTGCGAAATATCAGTTAGACTAACATTCTAACTGACCCCAAAACTTTTTGGACATATGTAAAAATAAAAGAAGGAAGTCGCAATGCAAAGTACTTAATTAAGAGGGACATTCCTTAAGTGATGAAACAGTTTTTGGGAAAACATTCATGAAAAACTTTCAAGTGATAAACAACGTGTCAAAATATACACTCTAACGCAACACAGTTGTTCCAAAATCTTAGAGCAATTCCCTGCAACATGTCGAACTGAGGGACGTTGAAAAAAAAATATAACGAAACTGAAATGTCGGTCAGATTTTGGTCCTGACCAAGTACGGTCCCTATGTTATCAAAGGCTGTATAGAAATACTGAAATATTCCGTACAATTAATTTTCCACAAATCAATAGCTACTTGTGAATTCCCTACCAAATGAAAACTTGCTGATATCTGTACCATCCCAAAAAGTGCTGGCATAAGTAATGATCCTAAAAATTATCGCCCAATAGCTTTAATATTTGCACCAGCCAAAATATTCGAAATTTTTATACATGAACAAATATATTCACACGTTCGTCTAATTATTTCTCCCTTCCAACATGGCTTCTTGCCAAATAAATCGACTGCAACTGAACTTGTTGAATTTATACTTTTCTTAGCTACACAAATAGATAATAAAGGACAAGTAGATATAATTTATATAGACTTTTCAAAAGTCTTTGATGTCATTAATCACGATATCCTTCTTAGCAAGCTAGTAACTTTCAAATTTTCAGAGAAACTTCGTCAGTTAACAGTGCCTTATTTGTGTCATCGCAAACACCGTGTGGGTTACAAAAAAAATTTTATAGCGGAGAAATATGTCGTAGAATCTGCGGTACCACAGGGATCGAACCTCGGACTCATTTGTTTTTGTTATATGCAAATGACTAGCTTGCTGTAATAATATATTCGAACAAACCTCTGTATGCAGATGATTTAAAATCTATCCCAGTATTTCTTCCGTATCGGTTGCTCAACCTTACAAAACGACATATTTGCACCACCAATTGGTGCAAAACAAACATGTTGTTATTAAATATTATAAAATGTAGTGTAATGTCTTATACGAAAAAATGATATATTTAAAATTCGAACAATATTAATGATTCACCATTAGTACAAATAAATTATCTTACGGATCTTGGTGTGACATTAAATCCCAACCTGTCGTTTGATATGCACCGTAGGCGTATTTTAGTGAAGCTCATAGGAACCTCGGGTTTGTAATGAGATTAAGAAGCGATTTTTTTCAATATTAATGTTCGAAAAGTTTTATATACAGCGTATATTCTGTCAAAGTTAGAATATGCTGCAGTAGTATGGCATGCTAATACAAATAAGAACACTCGTGAAATATCAAAAACAGTTTAAATTTGTTCGCTTCCTGACTTACAAAGAAACAGGAACATATCTTATGTTCGAAAACGGACTTAGCAAACAAATACACATTACAATCTCTGGAAAACCGAAGAGTTAAATTTCTATTATCTTTCATACACAATACAACATAGCTACATTAACTCGGAGAGCTTATTGTCAGAAATAGACTTGCACGTCCCGCACAGAATTATTCGAAATCGTCATTCAGTTTTCCATCTCACGGCCTGAAGAACGAATGCCTGAGATATATCCCCCATTAGGAGAATGGGCTCTTTATATAATTGTATCCTTAAATCGTGTCCTGATATAGATATATTTAATAAAAAAATTAAGCCAATGTCATTCGTATATAAGGTAAAGAATTGTTTTGACAAAATTTATCACCATGAATATCCAAATATACAAATCTGTATGTGTGTAGAATATGACATGTATGTTGAACACCACAACTAGGTATCCAACCTGTCGTGTTAAAAAAAATAGAATAAAGAAGTGTGGATGCGATATGCATGTGATCTAAAATGTCTGCCTTGGTTACACTCCTGGGAGTTCCTAGTGCGATATCTCTGGAACATCATGTGACGTCTTACATATATTCCACTATTGCTATTAAAAGTTCAGATCATCTCCTATAAACTGCACTGATACATCCCTTTGAACTCCCAGTGCGATTTTCCAAGGATATTCATACTAGTGGCTTAGATACAGCTGTTCGAAATATTATATCTTAAGGGTATTACAGATGTTGAACAGTATTGAGATTTCATTTTCACTTCCTTCCACTCCGTACTGTAAAATATGCCTAAACTTACTTCATGTTATATTATACTTCGAATAATTTTATATTTCCTGTCAATTTCCATGGATTATAGATTTGCTTTAACGCATTCAAGTTATATCTGGTGAATTTCAACAATTTTTCTTAAGAATTAACGAACAGTTAAGTAATTTAAGAATTTTGAAACTCACTCAAATCACTAACTGACAATTCATTCAATTCTTAACAAGATCTATGGAACCCACAAAATGTCACGTGAAACCGTTTGCTATAAACTATAACCTGTGAAAATTATCAAAGAATATGAAATTATTCTAAACATAATATAATGTGAAGTAAGTTTAGACATATTTTAAAATATAGAGTGAAAAGAAGTGGAGAATTAATCTGAATATTTTCCAACAGCTGTAATAACCCTAAGACAGCACACTCGGATTTCCGATAGATGTACTGATCTCGGCATTCGTTTAGCGAAAACTGAAAGAATCCCTGAAAAATCAGTTACGACGACTAGAAGCGGGTTTCAAGCTAATCTCACTGCTAATGCTAAATTCTCGACATAAGTAATTATTAATTGCTGTAATAGGAAATTTACTAAAATTAATGAAATTTGTTTACTTTAGCAAAGTATATATCAAAAGACGAAATGGGTTTCATATAAGAGGTACAAACAAAACGAAGAAAATAAATACAATAACATTTTGTATTTTTTTCTTCCTCTCTTCTTGTACTTAATAAACATTAATATTATTACAGTGATTAAGAAAAACATCAATTTTAAACTATTTTTTTTAAATAGTGTCTCACTAGTTTTCATGCTATCAGTAGATCCTTGTTTCTCTTCACTGTAGATCTTTTAACATAACTTATGTGGATCGACACACGAGAGTCACGTAAGCCACCTAGGTTAAAATAAAATGGCTATAGTAAATCTCAAGCATAGTCCACTTTCCCATTTTCTTGTGGCACATCGCCGTCTCCGTGGTTTCATGGCTTTTCTCACATACAGCTCCTTGCCGTCATCTGCTGGGTTAACAATGTTCTTATTTAAAAAAATAATATCCTAAATACGAAACACTTTAAAGTCAGTTTTGAACGTTCCTACATCTAAACGAAAGATGTCGACAAAATTCCTTTGGAAGCTTATTCATTTTATCAATTTCGTGGCCCATCCACTCTTAATTGTTACATATTTGATCAACTCTAAACCAGCAAATTAACCTAAGCTCAGCTATCGTAGACAACAACATCTAAAGCCAAAAATATAAATAAAATAAGAAAAAAATATTAAAAAAACTAAGTAATTCAAGGATCATGAAATGATCGCAATGTAGTTTACCTGCAATATCAAGTTCTGATATAAATGCAGGGACAAAAAGAATACAGGAATGTATTGTTCATTCAATCTAATCGGCTCTTGATTTTGCATCACATTTTGCATTTTACATATCTGAAATAGCGAACATTTTGAATTATATTAAACGTCAGTTTGGGGGCATTCCAACATCATATCATAATTAAAGTAGGGAACATTTAATTATGATGGAACTTCATGTATTAGCAAAATTGCATAATATTTGAACGACCACTAATAAGAGTAACT